>OENM01002715.1:0-14935 GCA_900239745.1 Rotaria magnacalcarata
AACGACTTTTCCATTCTACGAAACCTTTAAAGGTTCTTCCCGTGTGTCCGCGGGAAGAACCTTCTCCTACGAAACCTTTTTTTAAGTTCCGTACAGAAAAAAAGGTTTCATAAAAAAAATACGAAACCTTTAAGGTTTCATATTCTATTCCAATGGTTTAGTACTAAACCCTAAAGGTTTCGTATTTTTTTTGCGAAACCTTTTTTTCTGTACGGAACTTAAAAAAAGGTTTCGTAGGAGAAGGTTCTTCCCGCGGACACACGGGAAGAACCTTTAAAGGTTTCGTAGAATGGAAAAGTCGTTTTTCAAGTCTTTTGAGACAAGTGGATGCTTTTCAAATCTACCGAACCTTTTTGAGGGGTTTGGTAAAAAAACGATTTTTTTTAGAGTGTAGACGGCTATATTAAAAGATAATTTTAATCAGCTTTGCTCTTACTCGGCCAAAATTTCCAAGTGAACAGACCTTATTGATATAGCATTATTCAATTGGTTTCTGTGGTCCAAAAGTTGATTTTCACCAATATTATGTTCAACAGCTAGTCTTTCCCCGGCGCCTCTCCAGGGTGCCACTCACCGCTAGCCGCCACCATTGTTTGTTACACTGAACGAAAAATAGCAGCACTCAAAATTTCAATAAACTAATCGCTGATTTGGATTGCTCGACCCCAGAAACCTTTGGTCAAACTTTATTCGTTATTACCGCCAGACAGGTCAAAGAAACATTTTTTTGTTTTGTGCAAACGAACACACGGACACGCACAGGAACGAACGTAACAACTCATTTCGGCGTAAGACCCTCCTTTCAGTAGAGGGAATAAAAAGATTATTATTGCATTTAAAATATCGTATTTCGACGTGATCTTTCTTATTTATCACAATAACATTTCAGTCTATTTTTGATTCGTAAGATTTATGAATAAAACTCTCCAGGATAACAAGCGCTTCTTCAGGCTTCCAAGTACACATGTACATATTGATATTGAGAAAAAGCCTGATGTTACTATCCGTGTCATTTCGTTTTTCTTTCAATCTTATAAAGATATAAAGAATGAAAAAGAAGAACATTAAGAGGCGTCTCATCGGGAAATTGTTTTTTAATTTTTTTGCTACGGACTTGATAGTGCCTTTTCGGGAAAATGAAATACTCGTATTCAACTTTTCGAGCTCTGTCGGATGATGTACTTTTTAACGAGCCGGTAGGAAGTGAAAATTTTTCGATCTGTTGATGCATTTTTTAATGAATAGTTGTTTTTTTGGAAAATGAATCTTAACTACATAGATTTTGTTGATCTGGGTTACCGAAATCAAGGGACAAGATAGGCGAACATGTCGAATGGAGTTTTTCTACACTTTAAAAAAGCTAGCCTCAGAAACTCAAAGAAAATTTCCGATTTTGTTACTATCGGAAAATTATTAACAATTTCTGAGCTCACCAAAATCTTATTAATACTTCTTACACACAATACTCAAACGACGAGTAAAACGTTTTCAAATCATGCAAAACGTGACAATAATGGCAATCTGCATCGTAGTGAATAATCCAATCGCAGTTTTAACTAGCCATTATTGATTACATTGAGAAGCAGTGAGTCATTATTCAAATAAAATATTGAATGAAGCCTCTGCACGAAAATAAATATGAAAATCATTTAGTTGATTGATTTATTTAAGTAGAAGGTATCATAAAACTCAATTTTGAGTGGAATGTAAACATACAACAATTATCGTAAATTATGTCAAATAAATTTTAGTAGGAAATTCGATTTCGAGTGGAATGTAAACATACAAAGCAATTAAGATTACGTCAAATAGGATGTCATAAAATTTGATTTATTTGATTTGAAGGCATCATAAAACTTGATTTATTTAAGTAGAAGGCATCATAAAACTTGATTTATTTAACTAGAAGGCATCATAAAACTCAATTTTGAGTGGAATGTAAACAAAAAACCTAATAATAGTAAATTACGTCAAATGAATTTTAGTAAGAAATTCGATTTCGAGTTCAATGTAAACACAAAAACACTTAATATTACGTCAAATAGGACGTATCATAATATAAAACTTGATTTATGATGCTAAAGTAAACATTTACATAGATAATGCTCTTCAAGCATAAAGATAGATAGGCTCATGCTCAACTATAAATAGAGACCGAATACAGCAATGTTCTACATTCGATTTAACAAACTAATTTCGCAACATCGCTACGCGCTACATTATTCTCTCAATTCAATTATTAGTATTATCAAGACGCCTTATTACTTTCTAATACGTACAGCATATAGTTCCAATAGGAACTTGGCATTATATTACCACGTTTTTTATTCAAAGTCTTACTGACTCGTCATATTCGTCTTCTATATTTTATTCAAAGTCTTACTGACTCATCGTATTCGTCTTCTATATTGTATTCAAAGTCTTACTGACTCATCGTATTCGTCTTCTATATTGTATTCAAAGTCTTACTGACTCATCATATTCGTATACGTAAGTATAATCTTGAATAATATGCAGACCGATCCGTTGTGGACACCGAGCCGCTGTGGCACTTTTCTATCAAACAGTTTTTTTCCTTTTATATATGCAGAAAATCAGCTATCTTCTCTACCTTTTTTTTATTCTTTTATCTGATAATCATCATTTAAGCGTAGCTATCGATCTACAGTCAATTAATGACACATATCGAAAGAAGATGAGAATAAATGTTCATTTCTGTTAAGAAAAGATACGGTGCTATGATCATGATTTTACAACAGTTATTTCGTATTTATTTTTTTGCTCTTAAAAAATCTAAAAAAGATTTGAATATTATTCAACTCGTAAATTTCAAATTTCAGCTATACTTAAATTGATTATCCTACTCGAATTTGATTTCAGTACATTAAGATATGGAATGTAGATTAGTCCTGAACAATCACACCGACGGTGAAATAACTAACAACGATATGAGTGGTAGATTCCATCAGCAATTGAAATATTATAAGTATCGTCGCGTTCCATCAAAGAATGGAAAAGCAATTTTTTATCTTTTCTTTCGAAAAGAAGAGGAAACATATGCTGCTCTTCGAACAGCAAAATCAATAAAAGAGATATCACTTGTTAGATATTATCCATCTAATCCTATTGATTCAGAACCTACGTTTCGATCATTTGCACCAAAACAGATTATTGATATCTGTCGCTATGCATTTAGAAATCGTCTTGATAATTTTGATAATGTGGTAAGAAAATAGTCTTTACATGAGTGTTAGATACTTTACCAGTATATGTAGGAATTTTTTAAAACATTTATTCGCCGCCTTTCTGAACAAATAATGGCTCAAAATATAAAAACAGATGAGAGTATGTTATCTTTGCTTTTCATAACTGCTTCTAAATTATATTCTCCATTGTTCTTATGATAGTACATGAGCGAATGGAACATTTGAAAACATGGTGGTGGATGAATAGCCAGTTTTTAGTCAAAAGCCATTACTGTGTGCAAAAGCTTTTGGACGTTTTTTTTGGCTAGATTATGTCCTCTACATACATTATTTTCCTTCCTGATGAAGATATATATATACTGTTCTGTTGATCATCATGATAACATGATGACTTGTTTCTTTTGCGTCATTTCTTTTTCTTTTTCTTTTCATATTGCATTTTTTCAATTTTCTCTTGTGATCATCTATACATTATCTTGTTTTTCTCTTTTCGCCATAGTTCTATTGGATTATTCTTTTTTCTTGTGATTTCTTTTCATTATTTGCTTCATCTTTATTGTTAGTGCTCATTGTTGTTATTGATATTCATCAATAAATTGATTATTGATTATCATCATATCTTTATTCAAACAACAACTATTACGAATACGGTAGGCAGATTATTGTGAATTTTATCTATATTGAGCAGACTATATTTCCTTATAGAAACGTCTTTCGACTACCGTAATCATGAAGATTGAAGCCATTTGGTAAATCACCAAAATGACAGCGTCACAAGTGGTGGAGAAGTTAGGCATTGCAGTGTTTTATTTTTTTTTGCATAGAGTGTTCATCTTTGTTTCTAGATATTAACAAACAATATATCCAAATTATACATAAATTTAATTGTCACGATGTCAGCTTCTATAATAATCAACAATGATCATCAGGTATTAGTGTTAGAATGTTCTTTTTATTCATTAAGGCATACTTTTCATTGTAGATGAATGGACCAATATCCATTATATTACCCATGCCAACAATAATTCTTCAATTTCTTGTTGGTCATGGGCAATATAATGGGTTCAATTTTCCATGTGTTCATTGTGGACAACACAATCTATTACAAACAAATCATATGAAAGAAGAAAAGCTTGACACCAAGGAAGAGCATATTGAAATTAAACAAAAGAAATGATATTAAAGCAGAAGTTACTGATATTACAGAAGAAGAATTTGATTTTGATTTTGAAATGGATGAATACATCTTGAATAACGATCCAAATCTTTATTTAAATATGTTTTCGTCTATTTCAAATGCAGAATCTGAAGATCAAGAAAACAATCAATCATGTGTTTCTGAAGCTCAAGAAGAAGATCCCGATGTTCTTTATAAAAAAATGCTTAAATGATATTTTTGAAATAATGCAATATTTAAAAGAAGATGTTATATACGACTAGACTTAAAAACTATATATATATATATGTACAATGTATTGTAAATTTGCATGATAAACATTCCACCATGTAAATAATTCTTTATATTAAATATTGTAGTGCAGGAGAATGCATATTAGAAAAAAAACGATTTGAACTAATTATTCTGAGAAAGCAGAGCATTGTATGACTACTGAAATGACCGATCCTAAATTTGTATCACTTTTCAATGGATCATTTCGTTTAAAAGTGTGTTGAAGAAGACGAGTGGTCATGATCATAATGAAGAACACTCACAAATGCACTGCACTAAATGAAGAATTTTAGAGAATTATTGAATATCCTTAAATAATACTGATTTATTGTTGTATCGGTATTCAGTAGTACTATGGAGTCAACGTTTTGTAATGAATTTCAGTGTGGATGCGGCGACAACAAGTAAACTTTGGCTTGCCATTTCATCACTTTCATGTTTGTTCCTATCTCAAGCATCAGAAAGTGAGCTAATTGGGAGAAAAATAAGATAAGAAGAGCAAAAAAAGTTTGTTAGCGCAACTACTTTGTAGCTGAAATGTGGAACTCACGTATTCCGCAAAAGAGAACACATTATTTACTAGTAATTCTTTTTTGTAGTAAAGTATGTTATAAACTATACAACGGATGAAAACCACCAATCAAGTATGATTGCGCTTATTGATGGTGGTCAATATCATCAAAAAAGTATAAAAAACATTTTCAAATGACATATGACAATGCATTGTAACGGACTCTATTTGCAATTTATTAAGTGGTTTTTTCCATTTATTAAATATTCTCGCATGTGTACGATATTTGTAGTCTATATTAGAAATCACTCGAGTATCAGTTTTAGAGCTAATTCAAATCTTCGTAATTGTATTCTTCATTTTAAATAAAACCTGTTAAATTATATATTCTGTAATATGTTTGTAAATTGTTTTCTTCTAGATCATTAGCATATTGCATTCGAAATCGAAAATTTCCAATTGCCAAAATTGGAAAACATTAGCATTAGCTTTATTTCAAATATATAATATTAATATGAACAATCGATGCTTATTATGTACACAACGGGCAGCAGTAGCTTGCTGCTTAGGCTGTCGTATGAGAGACCGATCTACAATATTCAATACTCTTTTAGCACTACTTGGTAAAGCATCTATCACCAATAATTACTACGGTCAAATCAAGGTTATTTGCCAACAGATTGAGACCGTAAGTTTATTAGCAATATGCTCTAAGTTATATTCTATTCTGACGATTTAGCTGGAGTGGCTTTTGACGCCGATTCAATTCACACCCGTTGCTCATTTTGATTCAAAAGTTCATAAAGTAGATCAAGAAGCCAAATTATATCTTCAACAAACATCTTTAGACGTTCAAAATATGATTCCCATTGAGGTCGCTGCAGATGGGAATTGTCTCTATAATTCCATTATGTGTTTGAGTGGCAGTACAGCATTAACACCTAGCGAGCTGAGAGGTAAGTACTTACAACCTTATTAGTCAATTATTTTACTGTCTGCTTTCTAGTGCGAACTTTAATTGAACTCGTCAAGAATGAAATTTTCTACCAAAATCACTTTGCGCATATCGTAGGGACAGTTAATGAAGCCATAAAAAACATGGCGCGCAAATTTTCATTCTCTGAACTTTACGAAATTGCTGCATTGAGCAACGTTCTCAAATGCAACATACGAAGTATATATCCAGTAATTGATTATCGGCCGGATCTAAATATCATGAACAATACTTTTGAACATGCTCAGCATAGCATTGCGTCCACAACAATTTGTATATTTTGGACACATACCCAAAGAGAAATCGATGCGCGTCAAAGTAATGCTGGTAACTGGTCGCCTAATCATTTCGTGCCACTGTTGCTTCCATCAGACAATTCTCAGAGTCAAAATCACATAGCTCAACCGAAAATCTCTGGCTCAGGCTCGGTAAGTTCTAGCTTATGGCAAAACACCTTCGGCAGAAAAACACACTCTTACTTACAGACACCAACTAAAGCAACAACGAAAAATAATACGCTGACTCAAGTGCGTATTCCTGAATTTAATGCGGACGATAATGAAACGCAACCATTTCAAGTGTCATCGACAGTTACCACGGCAACCAACGAAATCACAACTCCTCGCACCAAGCGCCGACTACAATTAGCAGAGACTTATGCCAATGTTCAAAGCACAACTGCTGAATACAAACGTATGCAAGCTCGTGAAAGAATGGCTACCAAGCGAGCTGAAACTACACCAGAACAAGCTGAGAGACAACGGATGCTTGCAAGGGAAAGAAGCGCAGCTAGACGAGCTGTGTTAACACCTCAGCAGGCTGAACGAGAGCGCACCCTTGCTCGCGAAAGAAGTGCAGCTAGACGAGCTGCTCTCACATCTGACGAAGTCGAACAACAGCGAGCACTCACTCGTGAAAAGAATGCAGCTAGACGAGCTGCTCTCACATCTGACGAAGTCGAACAACAACGAGCACTCACTCGTGAAAAAAATACAGCTAGACGAGCTGCTCTCACATCTGAGGAAGTGGAACAACAGCGATCTATTGATCGTGAAATACATGCAGCACGAAGAGCTACCTTAACACCAAAAGAGGTTGAACAACAACGGACACTGGCTCGTGAGAGAAGTATGGCTAAGCGAGCTACTGCGACGCCGATAGAAGCTGAAGAACAGCGAGTACTAGCTCGCGAGAGAAGTGCTGCTAGAAGAGCTGCCCGTATGTCAGAAGAAGCCGAGCAACAACAAACTGTAGCTTACAAGACAACTCGTCTTCAGAAAACTGTCAAGCGCAAGCAAACAATAATGAAAAGAAAACCAAATGAATGTGCCAAAGTTGATTGGCCGAAACCAGTTGATATAGACTGCAAAATTAACTGTTTGAAGAACTTTATACAGCACATGTCCATGGATTCTCTAGCGGAGAGTGTCTGTGGCATTTGCAATGTTCGTCGGTATAAGCGTGACCTTCGTCATGTACCGTTGAGTAAAGTTCCATCAATTGAATTACTCAAGATACATCCGGACCTTCACAACATAATTCCGAAAATTCAGGAAATTAACAGCTTCAATTCAAACGGTAGGTTTCATAAGAATAGCGATATCGGTTTTACTTCGAATAAAGACTAGAGAAACGTAGATTAATCTTTTCGTGACGCCAACTTACAGCATTAATAAGATATTTTTTTCATTTCAGACAGCAATGTTCAATCGTCAACAAATAATCAACCATTTACTTGTATAAATGGAATGCTTTTTTATGAAGCAGGATTACGTAAAACTGTTGATAGAAAGAAACGGTCCTTAATTCACTGTGACGTCTGTACGGAGTGTTGGTCGTCTTTGGCGAAAGAAAAAATACCTAAGTTTTCAGCTACCAATAAAGTATGGATGGGAGACATACCAAAACAACTACAAGGACTAACCATTCCAGAACAAAGACTCATTGCTCTTTACCGACACAACAGTTGCATTGTGAAATTACAGTCCCCTTTTCATTCGACCAGCACAGCTCAGTCAGCTTTAAAAGGAAACTGCATAAGTTTTCCGCAAGATGTTATTAACATAGCTACTACTTTACCATTGGATTTAGATGATTTATGTGACTCTCTAAAAATTATTTTTGTTGGATCTCGCATGCCACAAAGAAGCCAATTAAAACATATTTTGACCGTTCGAAAAAAGAAAATTTATGATGCACTGCAATGGCTTAATCAAAATAATCCACTGTATCGATATATTACAATTAATCAGTCAACAATCGATAAATTACCTGATGACGATGTGCCAGAGTGTTTGTGGGCAACAATGGAAATTTCAAACAATACGGAAGCGGCTGAAAGCGAAAGGTCAAGTTACATTCCTGATCCTTTGACCAATGCATCTGAATCCAACACTGCAACAACTGTACCAATAACTGCCAGGTAAAATAAAAGGATATATTGACATTTTAAATTGCTATTATTTGTGTTATAGTGCTGTTTTAGATGTTAACGGTACTACAGTTTCGGCTGATGATGTTGCTGAGCACCTTTTAGGACAAATGAAGATACGTGTGTCAGATAAAACGCTCGAAAGACAATCCGAGGAAGCGGCCGAACAAGATCCTGTATACATGATCCCTCGTGGTAACAAACCGGTCAATGAATATTCGAATCCAAATCTTTTATTGGGTGTGTTTCCCACACTTTTCCCGTATGGATGTGGTGCACTTGAAGACAGTTCTCGACCAGTTCAAATCAATTTTCGTGAGCACGTGCGATATCTTCTGTCGTACGGAGATCGCCGCTTTGAAGAGCACCACTCATTCATATTCGTTCTCTTCAATATTTTACAACGCCGTACTGCATGTTTCCATGCTCAATTAATGACATCAAGATCATATTTTCAAAAATCCGCACAGCTTCTTGAATCACTTAGTTCTGAAGATGTAGCAATAGCTCTTTTGAATATCTCTAAAGCGTCTTATTCGAAGGTTACTGACGAAAGAATTAATGCACTCATGAAGCACATTAAAGTTGTCGGTGGACATGTTATGGGTTCAGCTCATTCACGATCGGCTCTTCGTATGAAAATTCATTCGCTGTGCTTTAATCTCGGTCTTCCGAGCCTTTTTGTAACAATCAATCCGGCCGACATACATAGCCCAGTAGCACTCTATTTTGCAGGTGTTGATCTAGATCTCGATAGGGTGCTACCAGAACTATTGCGCACAAGTTATGAACGTGCTCAAATTATCGCAACACATCCTGTTGCCACTGCAAAATTTTTCAACTGTTTGATAAAGAGTATCTTGAAATGCCTCGTGCTCGGAGGTGCACTTGGTCCAACAAAGGCATATTTTGGTACTGTAGAGAGTCAGGGCAGAGGATCGCTTCATTTACATCTCCTTATTTGGCTCAATCATGAATACACTCCAGCACAGTTGAAAGAAAATATTCAAAATCAAGATTTTCGTGACAATTTACTGAAATATTTAGAAGATGTTGTAAAAGAAGATTTGGACCTATTTCGAGGTAATCATCTAACATTGCTTGAATTTGTGATTTGAAATGTCCACATTTGTCTACTTGAGGATATTTTATACGTTGAGAATACTCTATTGTTGCTTCATGTTAGAAGTGAGCTGTCAGGAAATTCTCAATAATGCAAAATACATTTAATTTGAATGACAGATTCTTATTGACTCGAATAGCTGCATTAGGCCATTTGACTTTTAAATTTGACCGTTCTTTTTATAGATGAAATCAACGATGGAACCAGTACAACAAGTGACACCAGAGTATCTATTCGTAAGTTTGAAGCTTTAAGTGTATCATGAAGTTTATTTTTGTCTTCATCGTAGAAGAAACTGGCCCGATAACAGATGAAGTTGTACCGGCTTGTCTACCAACGCCAAACCCTGCCTCGGGTGATTTTCATCGAATTTTTTGCAAAGATGTAGTACGATTAGTTGAAACGTCCAATATTCATAAGCATTCTGCAACGTGCTATAAATACTCGAAAGGCAAATCTGATACTTCAAAAACTTGCCGAATGCGTATGCCACGTGTGCTGGTGAAGACTTCCAACATCGATCTCTCGACAGGTCAGATAACTATGCGTCGATCACATCCGTGGATCAATAACTTCAATGAATGGCTCATAAGTGCCTGTCGATCCAATATGGACATTAAATTCATTTGGAGTGGCAATGATGCTAAGGCTTTAGTGTACTATATAACTGATTACGTAACAAAGTCAACTTTAGCCTTTCATGATATGTTTGCCCTTGCGCAACAAGGAGTCAAATCTATTGAACAGCAACGTGCCACAAATAACATCGATAATGCTATTGAAAAATCGCGTAAACTTGTGTTACGCTGCTACAATATGATTGCGTCACAACAGGAAGTTTCAGGTGTTCAAGTGGCATCATATCTAATGAATTACGATGATCATTATACTACGCATACATTCAGAAATCTTTTTCTTATTTCAATTGAAAACTATTTGCAAGCAGAACTAACCAAAGCACGACTCCAAGAGAAAGACATTGACGAAGAGAGACTAGAAGGTTAGAAGTTTTAAAATGATTATATAGATATTTAATGTGGGATTTTTCTAGAGATGACAACACCCATCGATGAAGAACAAGAAGAAGATACAAAACAAACTGAAGAGCAGTTTTTATTAGAGCCAACACAAACTAAAAACGGTGACCGGTTTGTCATGGTTAACACTCGCCTCGACTATCAGCACCGATCAAAAGATCTTACTACACTATGTTTATATGACTTTGTGAGCCGTTTCTACAAAAAAACTATTGACAAATCCGATCGCCGCTTAATAAAGAATGCGAATGGGTCTGAAGGTGAACAGCTATATACAGAAGGAACAAAAATGAATGAACGGCACACCTTTGAAACTGCACATCCTCAATCATCATCACATATCATCATTAAGCACACCAAACCAGTTGTACCGGTGCTTATTGGACCTCAAATACCTCGTCAAGAGCGAGAAGAAACACGCGAGCGTTATAGTCGTGCATTGTTAACTTTATTCGTGCCATGGAGATCAGTTCACGATCTTTGTGCATTGAATCAGACATGGACTGAGGCATTGGAACTTCAAAAGCCATTGATCTCTCCAACCTCACTCAAGATTATAGAAAATATACAACTTTTGCATGAATGTAAACACGATCGAGATGAACATCTTCGTCAAGTTCTCGTAGAAGCACAGAGTGACAATAGCATCGACCCTGTTTTGATACCTAACTACTACGAAGACGATCAAAATACTGAAGAAGATGATCCTGAACAACTTTTGCAAATGCTCTCCATCGTAAATGAGAACACAACGAACGCCTACTCTGCATCAATCGGCAACCCAGAGCAACGCTACCTTAATGATGCATTGCAAGCAATTGACAACACAGATCGATTTGCATTACTCAATGGTGAGTGTATTAGAGCTGCATTTCAAAAAAATATTTAGTTTTATTTAGACCAGAGAAACGTATGGAACCAAAATAGCGATGATATTGTACATGATTCAAGTACATTTGTGGTAGCTCATTCACATCATGCAGCAATGATGAAAGAGTGGAAACGTGACATTGAAAACAGAAAGGATAAAGCAAGAAATTATCTAATTTCAGGTGAAAATACTGTGGAAATTAGAGATGATGAAGTGCAGATTGAAGTCGTAGCGGCTGAAATACCAACCAGTCCATTTAAGGCACAAACTACGGCAGTGCTACCTGTGACTATAACAACAGCAATCTCATTTCCAACAAAAATGGATATCATCAAAGAATTCACATTGAATAGTCAGCAGAAGTATGCTTTTATGATTGTTACTAGTCATCTAGATGGCGAAAATCAAATTCACACTGGTATATATTTTTCACTTTTTTTTTACAATTTATCATTAGTCAAAATCCTTTAGGTATTATCGACAATCAGCTACTGATGTGCGTACCTGGCTGTGGTGGTACTGGAAAATCTCAATTGATTCGTGCAATCACGCAATATTTCCAACTAACAAAGAGGGGCAAAATGCTGCGTAAACTGGCACCAACGTCTATAGCAGCAGCAGAAATTGATGGATTAACCATTCATTCATTCTTAGGCGAAGGTCGCAAAAATGCCAAAAAGAAACAAACACGAACATTCAGACCAGGCGACACAAAATTGGAAAACGAATGGCGTCATGTCAAATATTTGATAATCGATGAGATGAGTATGGTAGGACTTAGTCTATTAGCTCGTCTCAATCGCATAGTGAAAACAGCAAAGCATATAAATTCAGAGGTTCCTTTTGGTGGCGTAAATGCCATTTTTTTTGGAGACTATCTACAATATTCTCCAGTGTTGGATAGACCTCTCTATCACAGCTGTGCATCGTCCGAGCAAATTACGGAACGTCAAATAGATATGCAATGTGCACACAAACTTATATCTCAAATGAATTGTGTCGTTGAATTGAGCCAGCAAATGCGAACCGAAGACGTGCGATATTTGGAACTTTTAAACAGATTGAGAAGCGGGCAATCAACAATTGAAGACTATCAACTTCTCTGTACACGCATCATCGGGAATCCAAAACTACTAACATCTTTGAAACAGAAGCCATGGAATGAAGTAGGTTTGCTCACTATTTTTTTCTATATGTAATCATACATTCTTACGCAGGCTCCGATACTAGTTTTTCGAAACACACTTCGTACTCAAATTAACAATCGAGCTGTGTTAAATAAAGCAATGGAAATGGGACTTCGACCAATGGTGTGTGTCGCTCAAGATTATTTTCAAGGAAAAATTATAGAAGACTTACGATTACGTAAAACGATTCTTGAATTACCCGACAATAAAACAGAGCATCTTCCAGGCTATTTGCCTCTTGTACCTGGAATGCCAGTTTTACTTACAGAAAATGTGGCTACTGAGCTCGGCCTCTCCAATGGTACACGTGGAATATTTCATCAACTTGTATACGAAGAACCTTCAGCAGATATTCAATTTCAAGACAAGAATTTTCCAGCAAATACCAAGTTTATCACGCAGCTAAAATACGCTTTGGTAGAATTTCCAAATTGCAAGCTTGATTCTGAACTTGCTGAACTTCAAACCAAGATCATTCCCATATCGATCAGTGAGCAAACATTTTTATTTGATATCAAGGAGCTTCTTGTCGACAATGTTGCAAAAGCTGCCAAAATAAACAAAAAAACAACAAAAATCTCAGTAAAGCGTAAAGCTCTTCCATTAATCCCGGCCTACAGTATGACAACACATAAAAGCCAAGGTCAAACACTCAGCAAAATTATCATTGATCTCGTCATGCCACCTGGTCCAGTTGAAGTCGCATCGGTTTACGTTCCACTATCTCGAGTTAAACGACTTGATGATTTACTGATCGTTCGGTCTTTTGATTTCGCAGCTCTTCAAGTGAAACCATCAACAGCTCAGTGTGAAGAGCTGAACAGATTAGATAGAATCGCTAAAAGCACCACAAAACGCTTTCCGCTAACTATCTAGAACAAAACTTTATAACGATAACATCACATTCGGACTAAATTGACAGTAGTAAAATATTTATCGTGTATTACATGTTCGATTTTTTTTCAATTTAATATCATACTGTATTAATCTTTAATAAAACTTGTATGATCCACTTGTTCAAATCAAAATTGCACAATATACCACTTAGATAAAATCAGACACATTTGATCGCGCCAATACACCAGACCATACACTCATATTTCATAGTACATATTACCATAGTTTGGAAGGATCCATGAATCTCCTTGTAACTTATGCACATTCAGAAAACGCATCCAACCCTTCAACAGAAACACTTACAAACGCTTTCGACAAACTTCACAAAAATTAATTTTTTTTGTAAAAAAGTCTCTCCCTCCCCTAAAAAAAGTAAAAAGAAAAATTTCAAAAAACTAACATCGGATTCGGAATCCCCGGCCCCGATTTGCTTCGCTCAAGCCTTATAAAAAACTAATTTTTTTCGTAAAAAAGTCTCTCTCTCCCCTAAAAAAAGTAAAAAGAAAAATTTCAAAAAACTAACATCGGATTCGGAATCCCCGACCCCGATTTGCTTCGCTCAAGCCTTATAAAAAACTAATTTTTTTCGTAAAAAGTCTCTCCCTCCCCTAAAAAAAGTAATAAGAAAAATTTCAAAAAACTAACAACGCCATCGGATTCCCCGACCCCAAAAACCTGTTTATGAGATTCGATATGAGAATTCCTTGAAACAGGTCAAAAAAACATTTTTTCATTCTGTGCGAACGAACGAACATATTCATGACGAACGAACGCATTTAACTCGTTTTTCGTAATACCCTCCTTTCAGTAGAGGGAACTTGTACATAGCTGTTAGTTCATATATTTCAATCGATCGTTGCAAGCCAAGTCATACTGATGTACTTGCTAGAACTTTGCAATGTAACATGCAGAATTAATCAATACACAGACAAAGTCATCGGTAGAAACAAAATAGTATTCTTCGATTCAACAGTATCGTCTATATTACAAAAAGGCTAAATAATTTTTTCAGAACTATTGTAACACATGCCTAGTCATAGAATAATATAACAAATAAATCCTTCGGTTCTTCTCTTTTTGTGTACAATAAAATCTGTAAGTTTTTCTCTAAGCATTTAGCTACAAGAAACGATATATAGACCATTTAGATCTTTGAAAAAATGAATGGTCACTTTCGTAATTTTTTCAAAACACGATGAAAATCATAGATCCTACGTATATGAGTCTC
>OENM01002716.1:0-14933 GCA_900239745.1 Rotaria magnacalcarata
ATTTTTTTGGTGATCATTTCGCAACTAACACATTTTGGTGATCAATAGTCATTTTTTTGGGGATCATTTGTCTATTTACCCATCAAAAATATTGCTACCCAAAGAATTTTATGGTCAATCATCAAAGGAAATGCCGAAGACGAAAGGAAACTAAATAAAATGAAATCAACATTTAGATCTTCGTAAGTTTACTTTTGAGATTTAACTTTTCACTATTCAAAATCTCGAATATTTTGTTTTAGATATTTAAATTTATTGGAAAATCTGACAGATTTTGTTTATTCATCTGACCAAGATCGACATGTAATTTCATTTCCACGATTAACAAAAGCTGAACGAATCAAAGAAAATCAGGCTTTTTCCGAAATTTGAAACGAACAATGAAACAATCCATTTAACATGATTGTTTTGTCGAATGAATCAAGTAAATCAATATTATTAGTTGAAAATATTTTTTTTAGATTTAAAAAAAAAGTTCGATGAATCAAACAATTGACAACTAATTATTTTATGGCAAATTCGAGTTTTAGATGATAAAAGAAACAACTTATTTATCGTGTACTGGTGTTCAAACTTTATATTCTTGTGAAAAATGAATTTTTATTGAAAGATTATAATATATTGATAAAAAGGTTTTGCTTTGCTTTTGTTTTGTTTCGAGATTTAAATGAAGATAATAAAAAATTGAAAATGCTGAAATAAATGTCAAACGATCGGACTAATCTAAACAATCAATAGACAGCAAGAATTAATGTATAGGCAAATAATTCAAATAGCGACCATTTACATCAATTAATTCGTTTGTTCAAAGATATATTTTAACGACAACGTTTCTTTTTATTATTAGTTTTATTCTTAAAGTAATCTATGAACATTTAGTGGGCTTGATTTTAATTTTAATTTAGTCTTTTATTACTTATAGTTTCCTTTGAAAGAATGATAAAAGTAAATTAGTCTTTGGCATACGTATCGTAAACGCGGCTCATCCAATTCTGGCGGTAGAATAATTAATAAGAATAGAAAATAACTAAAAAGCATAGAAAGCTAAATTTATTTTTCATCAATTTGGTTTCTTTAATATTAGAGTAATTGATATTGATTTTGCAATGTAAAAGGAAACAAAAGAAAATTGATTGTTTGTCATACAATACATGTTATTCAGGGTTTATTTTATTTTAAAATCTACACTTGACCAATAAAAACAATTGATAAATGGAAAAAAGAAGAAACTATCAAGTTAATATTAAAATAAATGACTATCTAATTTAAATTTAAAAGAATAAAATTTGAATGGATCCGCACCGAGTTGATTTATAATCTTCTGTATTTATATGAAATTTAGTATTGATTCTAATATATTTTGTAATTAATCTTGATAAAATTCCTTCAAGATTTTGCTCATCGCGTTCAAAATAACAACCAATTTCAATTTTTTCCAATTGATTTAATTTTTTTTTAAATACTTCTTCTAAAATATCACATGCAGATATGGGACGATGTTTATGATGACAACGATTATCAATAAATGATCGAACTGGTGGTTCGTCATTAGTCTGAAGAGTTTTTAATATTAAATGGCGAATATTTGGAAAACCATTCAGAATATTTTCAAGAGAATGTCGTTGAAATTTATAAACATGTAATTCTGTTATTTGACTAATATAAATTAAATCTATTTTTTCTAATAAATGATTTAATAATGATTGATTCAAAATTAATTTATTTAAATTTGGTAAATGACGAATAAATGGAATTAAGTTTAAAGAAGAATGTTGAAAGATAATAGTCCGAATTGAATTAATTAAATAATGAGATTGACGATGTAAAGATGTTGAACATAAATATTCTGTTGTTGATGATGAAAAACAAATTGATTCTAATGAAGGAAATGATTTTTGTATTAAAATTATGAAATTTTCTGTTATTGAACATGATAAATCAACATGTTTCACATAATTCATATTGAGCAAATTTTCATTTGATTCTATAAGAGAAAATAAATAATAAAAAAAATGTTAAGCCTAAAAAGGATGATAATTTACTTTGAAAATTAGTTTTAATCGAATTAATAAAATATTCATTAAGACATTCGTGTAGATATTGAAATTTAAATGGTAATGTAAATAAAAAGTGCATATCAGTTAGTTGATTTGTATATGAAGCAAAATTCCACTTAAACGAATGAAATTGTTCCATGGATTTAATTTGATTTCCTCCATACGATTGAATAAAAATGTCAAATTTATTTAATTTTGGTAAAAATTTCAAGAGATTATTTTCTAGACGATATCCATCAATTATTGTATTCATACATCCAATTATATAAAGACGTAGTTTTAATAAATTTGTTAAATTTTGAATTAATAATTCAATAACTGAATAGTCTGTTACGAAATAAATCAGACCATGATTTGAATGAATTATATAGGAGAAATCTTTTAATTTATTTGAATAAGAAAATCCTTCTAGCGATGAACTATCACGACAACTACAAATTATTTAAATAAATAAAATTTTTTTATTTTCATTACGAAATAACTTAACCTGGTTACATCATAATCAATAGTTGCATGAACTTTTTCAACAATAGGTAAACTATTTAATAGATCAATAAGATCCCAATGGTTTCTTAGATGTATTGCAACTTGTTGTAAATATTGACAAATAATTAATGGTTTTTGCCATGTTAATGCATGATGTCGAACTTTTAATATTTGTAAATTTTTAATTATAAATTGATCGTTTAAATAAAGATGATAATCATTTTCAAGTAAGAAATTTAATCGAGTAAGTTTATTATTTGATGAAAATGATAAAAATTTTAATTGATTGTTATTTAATTTTATTGAATATATTTCATTATTTAGTTGCTGTAGTGAACAATAATATTGAAATACGTGAGGATTTAATTTGGTTAAATCAATAGATTTGCATGTCAAACAAGAATAACTTTTTAAAAGAGAATTGAATCGGAAATTTAGATTTGAAAATGAATAGAGAAGATCAATAGGATTTAAATAATCAAATATAGATAAATATAATTCATTTGGAAGACGATCAAATACACTCCTCCAGGACATTTTTAATAAAAAAAATTCCTTTTCCCCCCTCTCTTCATCATCAATTCCATTTACCTATCCAACTCAAATCATTGTTGCTAAGCAGTAGCCATGTGCATGTGCATTTTGTTTACAGCAATCGGTAAAAAAAGTTCTGATTTTAGATTACAAAAATTCATTTTAAAGGAATAAAATTTGTTCTATCAAAAAATACTTTTTATTTGTTGCTTCGTAATTTATACCTATGATATATTGATACGAGTGAGCATATTATCTCTCCACGAAGATGATAGGGATAAGTGAGATTTGTTGTTGAGTACCAGCATATTTCGATTATTCGAATGAGGTACTGCTATTTGTTGTCTATGATAGTAAACAATGCGAGCGTCTATTTTGTTACTGTTTGAAAAGTTATTTTCGTAAACTTACAACTAAATATTTTACTTGAATGATTACCTATTCACATCATAGTACTGAATGAAATAGTACGTAATTTTATTGATTTTAAAATTTTGTTACTTGTCATAATAATTTCATCGGAATAATAGACCATTTTCATATATTTTTAAAAAAATGTGCTGTGAAAATCATTGGTTCCAAGATGATTTCGTTCTATATTTTATCAGACAAAACGACATTACTCCATGTCTTCTCTCTTTCTCTCTCTATCGATTTCTGAAAACCGCATGTCAATGACTCTTTGTATTCTTAACTTATTCAATTTTTATCCGACTATCTTTTTGTTCAGCACCAACATTAGTAAAATAGAAATAGTTTTTGCAAATCAGACAGAAGCTATAAAAAAAAAATCGACATTAATATATATTTTAATATCTATTGTTGGATGTATTACTCATTTTATGATGAATAGTCTCTTTTGAACTATTATTATCAATTATTAAATGTTTAATTAGAATTTTTTTTGTCAATTTAGAAGAAGAATGTTTTTTAAATATAAATTCAATTTTTGCGACACGATTCTCGATCAATAATGTATTTTAATGAAATCGATTAAACAAAAACCAATCAGAAATATCAATAAACAATTTTCAATTCAACAATAATTCAAGTGATAGATGAGAGAAAAAAATACAAGTAAATGAAAATAATTCAATTGATCAAATTCAATGATCAATAAGTCAAATTTATTGAGAATTGCTTAGAAAATTATACTTAACTTCTGAAAATGTCATTTTATCGTTACCTATATTATTATTTTACAGTTTATTTTCGACTTTTAATTTTTAATTCTTTTCAAATGATGATCTGAATTAAGATGATGCAATTTTATTTATTGAAGTGACTACGTTTGCATTCAAATAACTCTGATCAACTGATTGGTGACTATGAAGTTGTACTAACTATTTCTATGTAATAAATTCAGGACTTAGACTCAGAGAAGAATGATCGTCTACCAGTAAATAAAAGAGTAAAAATATAATCAAATTTAATTGTCTGATTTATTGAAAAATAATTGTTGTGCATAAAAATAAAACACATGTATAAAAGCAACAAACATATTTACCAGCATCAGTCTATACCACGATTGAAGAACTTAATAAAATAATCAGCAACTACATTTCTACTTTTAACCTCTATGATAAATTCTTTAAAACATATGCCCGAAATATCTTGAATGCGTAATAAAATCAAATGTCATAATCTATCTTTTTACTATTAGATGAATATTTTGCCATTGCTAAAATTTTTCCTATGTCGAGCCGATTCCAATGCTGAAATATCGAACATTTCAATAAAATTATCACCGTTAATCAATTGTTCATAATTTTTCAAAAGTTCACTTTCAATCTTTTATCTATTGCCTATTATTGTTGTCAACCATGAAATCACTTTTTTTCTTAGTTATGAATCAAATTATCCCTTGATTTTTCCATGTTGATTATAAATGTTAGTGTACGATGATTTCGTTGGCTTGAAAAGAAAGGCAGATTTACTGGGCTGGGATTCGATCTATATTTCCTCTATTTTCAAAAAGGTCCTATTTTTGTCCTATATTTTAATGAAAATTCCTATTTTTCCTATATTTTATCGAAGAAAGTAGAAAATTTCCAAAAACCTCTTAATTTTGCTATTGCCTTTAGACGAAAAAAAACTTCTAATGTGTATAATCATGTGTTTTGGACAAATTCTTGTATTACAGTGACATTTGTTTTAAATAGTATTTTTCCTTTCGCCTATTTAGTGGACTGATAGAGAAATTGTTTAATACTAAGTACAAAATACAAAATAGTTCAAAAGAAAAAAACATTCACAAAATGATCATGTACTAGTTTCGGGTTTTTAGTGAAGTTTTAGTTAGATATAAAAGTTGTATATATATATACCCCTGGAAAAAATAAGTTTCACTCTGTATTTTGAGGATACTGTTACCAAAAGAACATCTTTTTTTTAAAGTAACGACATCTTCTGATTTTTCATGTATTTTTTTTCAAAGCTTATGATCTACTTTGTTGTTATTATCGATTTGAGAAAACGTTTATAATGATCCTCGAATTAGTGACTTATTTCAGTAGAAAAAATTGCATTAGGATCTTGGCTACGGTTGAACTATTTATAACAGCTTCATTAAAACGATTTTTAAGCAGAGCAGTTAAAAAACAGCAAAACAATTCAACAGAAACTATGTATAAAACATCCTATATTTTTGTCATTTTTTATCGAAAATCCTATATTTTTGGCAACCTTGATCCTCTAAGAATTTCTGTATGTTTAAAAAAGTGCAATCTGAGGCTAGGATTTATATCATCATTCGTTCATACTGAATAGAGAGTCTGTAGCAGGGTTGCCAAACTCAAATTTCTAAAACCAGGAGTTTCTGCCGAAAAAAACCAGGAGTTGACCAGGAGATTTTTTTTAAATCAGGAGAAGAAACAGAAGATATTTATCGAAATCATAAAGCTATTTAGCTGTCTTTATTCGAAGAAAAGGAGAACTTTCGTTCACGAAACTGATTGATATTTTCTGCTGCTGAGCTATTGACGGGCACATTGTTGTCTAAATGTTGCGTAAGAAAAAACTAAGATAGTCAGATGTATTCTATATTACTAATCATTTCACAGTCGTTTGAATTTTATTTTAGTGAAACAGAATCGGGACTTTTCAGAGGTAGCAAAAAGCTGTGATACAAGATTTCCCTGTAATGAATTTGAGGCTTCACCGATTTTTATCTATTTCCGTATAAAAAATTCGATAAATGTCGAAAGTAGTCTTTTTTATCTATAGCATATAAGTTCTTACCATTGAATTATTCTACAAAAGTAATAATCGTAGTTTAGATATATCAATGAAAACAAACTTTTTTATTAGTCGCTTCATTCATCAAATAGTGTGATGCTTCTCTTTTGTGTTTTTCTCTTTTCTCTTTTCTTGATTTGTCTTACGTTAGTGATTCAAAATGTCATTAACCTCCAAAGTGAAACAGAATTGCAAAAACCAGGAGAAACCAGGAGAAAACCTTAAAAAACAGTTCCTGGTACCAGGAGATTTTTTAACCAGGAGAAAAGCCTAAAACCAGGATTCTCCTGGCTAAATCAGGAGGTTTGGCAACCCTGGTCTGTAGACATTCAAATCAATGCAAATTTATTTATTTATACAAGATTTAAATTAATTGAAATATGAAAAATAATCTTAATATTCAAGTTATATTTTATTTTGACTGTCAGCGATACTGAAAAGACTTCTTATCTTGCTATGTCAAATTTATTTTAATGTCTTCGTGACAGAAACAGCGAGAAATTATATGTTGTTCTTTTTCTTTCTCGAGAAAAAAAGCGAATGAATTGTTTATGATGTTTTTTCATTCTTCACATATATTGTTATAGGTTGTGATGGCAGCAAATATTCATGGCAGTTGTATTAAGTGTGGTAAAACTGGTGGAGTACTTTTTTGTAATGGTTGTCAACAAACTTTATGTTTTAAACATGTTAGTGAACATCGAGATGAAATTGAAAAACAATTAGAAGATTTAATCAGTCAAGAAACTCAATTTGAGAATAATCTTAATCAAAGAGATGATTCACATGATTTATTTAATGATATTGACAAATGGAAAAAAGAAATGATTGAACAAATAAAACAAATAGCTAAACAAGCTAAAGAAGATCTTAGACAACTAATTAATCAGTCTAATGAAAAATTATTTAAAAAGTGCGAAGAACTTAAAGAAAATCTTCGTTTATTAAAAGAATCAGAAGATTTATCAGAAATAGAATTAAAAAAATTCTCAAACGAATTAAATCATTTAAATAAAGAAATAAATGCATTTCAGTTAATAAAATCATCGAATACAATGTCTATAAAAATTGAACAACAACAAACTAATGAAATTTCGTTCCCAAAATCACCATCAAACGATAACATTTTACCTTCTGTAGAACAAAGTCATTCAAAAGAACAAGGTAAAAGTATTTTAAAATAGTTTTATTTTAAATATAAGTTTAAAAAAATAAAGGTTCAATATTAATACGTGAAATTGATCCGTATGGACATTTTATAATAATTGAGTATAATGGTTTAATAACGGATAAAGAACAAGATATGGTCGGATGGACATTGAAGCGTTCAATCGATTCCTATACAGATATTATTTATCGATTTCCAAATGATTTCACTCTCAAACCAAAATCATTCATTAAAATTCTTTCAAAACATGCAAGTAAAACACGTTATTCATATGAAAAAAAAAATATTTTAATTGCTGATTCTGTACCGACATGGGGAACTGGAATTAAAATAATTATTAATCGTCTTATTGATGCAAATGGGGATGAAAGAGATGTTTTTACACAAACATTTTAATTATCCTTCCTAAAAATAATTCTCAATTTGTTTTGTTATTAAATATTTTTCAATAATTATTAAAAATATTATCTTTTTCTCGACTTCATTTAAAAGAATAGAAATGTATTGATATATCTAAACTTTGCCTTATACAATTAAATATTAATAAATATTTATTGAAAAGACTTAGCAAGGAATTTACTATTTTGTTTGTATCTCAATAAATTCCATATACATATGAGCTAAAAAAGAAAGTTTTCATGGATTCGAAAGAAAAGAAAAGAAAATATTTTAAAAATTATATTCAAACATCGAATAATAAATCCAGTTAAATTTTCTTGATTATATTTATTTATTTTTCAGAAGATAATTAATATTACAACTTTAATCTCAAAATGATCCACAGTTAATCATAGGTTGATCTAAATTTGTCTTTCATCGATTGTTGAACATATTGATCATCATTGAAATGAATCATTTCTATTATTTTTACGTTACGATGAATTTCAAATTTGTGATTAATATCTTTGATAACAAATGAAATTATTTAAAAACTATCCAAGAAATAACAAATATACATCCAAAATATAAGAAAATTATTTCTTCACTTCATTGATGAAGTATTAAAGTCTGATGAACCGACTAGATGAAGATGATTTAAANTATTAGATTAAAAACGTTGAAGAAAATATTTCGATATTATTGTGATTATTTTTCATCTGAGAGAAAAAAACTTATTCAAAATGATATAGATTGATAATTTTACAATAGAATAAAGATATATTTTCTTCTAATAACAAATATAAATATATTTTATTCGAAATTTCAAATTAAATATTTTTAAGTCTAATGCTTTATTCAGTAAGGTTCTTTTCATATTATCACTGACATTTACAGAACAGTCATCGTTTCAAAAAGAATTTTTTTTTGATAAATAATCATTTTGAGACAATTTTGTTTTTATTGTTTATCTAAGATAATAGACAAGCAAAACATTAAAACAAACAACTATTTATACATAAAAGTTTTTTTCTTATTATAATTGAAGTGATTTGACAATTTGCTGTATTTTATTTTGTATGTCTTGATCATTAGGATTTTGACGTAAAAATAAAAAAAAATCTTTGTTAATTTCTTGATGAAATAATTCTTTAAATTGTTGTTGAATTTGATCTATTTGATTTTTTAAAAAGTAATTTTTTTGAGAAATTTCTTCAATATCTAAACGCATCTTTTGATTATCTAAACGAATTTGTTCTTGTTGTGCATCTTTTAATTTAAAGCTTTCAGATAATTGATTATAAGTTAATTTAAGTGAACGTATTTCACTTTTTTGTTTACGAAATAAATCAAGAAATGCATCTGTAAATATTGGAACTTGATTTTTTTCATTGACTTTTTCATTTGAACATCGCTTAGGAGAACGTTTAGCAGGTTTTTTTCGTGTTTTTTCATCATCATGTGATAATTGACGTTTTGATTGTCTTGATACAACTGAACATGGATTTATATCGATATTTTCTTCCATTAACAGTATTCTGATTAGAATTTTTTCGTTCAGTTTTTTGGTTTGATTTGGCGTATGAAATGAATTAAGTAATAAATATGTTAATGTAAAAATGTAAAAAAGAAAACAGATTTTTAATTGGTTGAAATATTCTCAATCACAATAATAAAGATTTTTCAATGAAAAAATACCATCATTGCGAGACATCTACAATAACAAGTCAAATATTTTCTTTAGCAATATATTATCTCACTTTCAATTAACTTCATTTTATCTTCAATATTAAACACTAATTCGATAATGATAATAATGCAGAACGTAAACTGATCGTTTTCTGAGGTGTCAATGTTCACTCGTCAATAAATTCAACGAGCCGATCATCAAGTCAACTATAAACATCATTAGAATCAGTTACGGTAATGCTATTATTCAGTCAGTTTTGAGCAGCCACACAATATTAGTGATAAAAACTATAACGAATAAAATAGAATGAACAATCATTGATAGGTGATAGTATAATAGTGAAGTGCTTAGGTATAAAAAACACAAAAAGATAATTCCATAAATATTCTTGGTATACTCTATTTGTGTTATTTCCATGTTGTTTTCATTAATAATAAGAATGAGTTTCGTCGTTTGTTGTTTAAAAATATACTCAAAGAGAGAATCATATAAATAAAATACATAGCGTATTGTTAAATGTGAGTAGCATCTCAATATCTTCTATACAAATCCATGAAATGTTCAGTAAGAATAAGACAATTATCAGCAAGAAGAATATGTTTCATAGAAAAGGATTCAAGAAAGAAATTTAACATTTTTATGAATTCTTGACAAAATATCAATACAAAATTAATGATATTAGTAAAGATTTGCTCTTGTACTATAAAACCAATAAAGTAGACATCGGCGATCACATGAAGACTTTGTAAAATAAACTTCAATGAAAATCTCTATTATAGTCTGAAATTTTCACAAGATTCCGAATAAAATACTTATAAAATAATTCTGAATTCCAGAAATTCTACCTAATCTCATTGAAAATCTTCTTAGCAGTATATCTTATATTGTTTACATACTAGAATATATAATGTATATCGCTTCAGAGTCATATAACAAATAAATCTTGTTGGTTTTTTTAATTTTCATATTTACTAATTCATAATTAGAAGTTTTTCCTTTATTGATCAATTCTCATCAACCTTTTTTTTATCAAGAAAGCCGAAAAAATTTTTATATTTAATCTATAATAGAAAATTAATTTCCATTGATAAGAAATCGTGATTTATTTTATTGTTTTTTCTGTTTTTGTATTTTGGCTTCATCTTACGTGACGTATACATGTTAGTTTAAATAATATTTGATAGATTTTAAAATTGATCAAGCAATTTAACATTGTGTTGGTCGATAAAAGAACTGTATATCAATTTTTCAAGAGTGATGTCTAAACTCACGTTCGTATCGAGCTAAAATTTCGTTTGTCATTCTTTGGAAGTTTTAACTAGCTCTGAATGTTTTCTTTCTAATGGAATGTAAGAGCGTCTAGTGACTTATCGTAGAATGCAAGAAAAATCATGTCGAAATACTTGCATGTGTTCGAAAAAATAGCCATTACAGACAATTATAGTCGTTCGTATTTCTGAGAAATGAAAGTCTATGCAAAGATAATTATAGAATTCTATTTGTAACTTCTGCAACTGAACTATCAATCAATTTTTGGTTTTGATTATTATTTACGTATATATTAAAAAAATTAAAAAAGAAAGATTCAATGAATTCACTTCATTATTTAAATAGAAAAAACAAGATGAATTTTTATCGAAAATTGTATTAGATCTTATGTTGTATAAGAATATTTGCAGTAAATAAATTAAAAAATTTATGTTTAAAGCAAACAAATGAATATTATTTTGAATATATATTTAAGATCGAACTTTTTTTTATTGAATAAAGAAAAATGAAAGAAGTTTTTAATTTTATCTGATATTATCTATTGAAGACAATTGAGCATAATATCTGATGAGCAGAAATTAATTTTTATCTTCTCCATTATTTTTTAAATATGCTTCCATTTGTTGTTCTTCTTCATTTATATTTGAATCATATTTATTATCTTTTATCTTTGCAGAATTTTCAGAAGATTTTAATTTTCGTTGATGAATTGAACTAATAATTGATGCAATAATAAAAAATACTATTGATATTACAACACAAATTATTAATAATTTTGGAAAATTCTCGGGATTACTATCCAAAAGAACACCTTTGAATGAAAAATTTTTAAAATAATATATTTCTATTTCCTCATGAGAGCAAAAAACCAAATGATTACCAGCAATTTTTTGAAATAACATTGCTCCAAAGGCTGCACCGCATAAAAGAAAACCGACAAGTAATGGATTTACATTTAATCGTTGATTTATAAATCCAAATGATAATGGAAATGTTGGAGAAAAAACAAGACCAGTAAATGCACCAAGAACAAAAAGACTTGTAGATGTTAATCCAATCGATACATTTATATACCATGTTATTGCTAAAGTTAATCCACAAACCCATAAACCACTTAAAGCTACATGAACTGGAACAAATATTGTTATTATTGCACATATTAAACGACCGATCTAAAATAATATTTCAATGAAAAACAAAATACTTATTTCTTTATTTAATTGTTAAAAATAAAATAAAATACAAACCGAATATGAAAGCCAATAGATAATCATTCCCCAAGTAGCACCTTTTGTTGAAATAGAAAGATTAGATGATTTCAGATAGACAAAAAAAAATTTTCCAAATGTTTGATCATTTCCACTAAGAAAAAACATATAAAAAATCCAACAAATTGACATAGATAAACCATAACCGAAATAACCATTTCCACATGACCTGGGAGAATATTGTGATGTATTTTTAAGTTCAACTTCTTGTTTTCCATTAGCGACTGATGTTGATACAGATGCATAATTTATTTGATGATGTTTTAAAGCATCACGTCGAATTCTATGTTCTCGTATTGAAAATAGTAAATGCCCAATAGCTATTATTAAACAAAGAATTGATGTTATCGAATATGGAACTAGAATGTTTGATTTTTCTTCTTTAATTAGATTTGTTGAATTATTATTTAATAAACTATCAAATTTTGTATCTTCAACAAGAAATGGTTGAACAAATAAATTTGCAAAAACAGCACCAAAACCATAACCTAAATGAACAACATTAAGTGGAGCAGCAACATTGTTACCCCACATTGTTAACATCAAATTTGTTCCACCTAAAATTATATTCAATAGATTAAATTTAAAATTAAAATCAATGAAGATTTTTATTGAAATAAAATACAAACCAAGATCAGTTACTCCTTGAGAGATTCCTTGAAAGAAAAATATTGTTGCAAGTAGACGTAAACTATGAATGACAGGTGTTGCAAACATAGCTAAAACAAAAGCACAGAGATTAAATCCTATTTATAAATTAAAACTTACTTATAGCTGCAATTAAAAATGCAAATGATAATAAACCTTCAGGATGTTTTTTGACTATATTCTGTGTTATTCCTCCAGCGATATTTGCAACCATGTAACCAGCACCACGTGTTATTAGTATTGTACTTATTCCATTATACGTAACATTAGTTTGTTTAGAAAGAACATTTATTGTTGGACCAATTAATTCCAAATGTGCACCCTATTGAAATTTTTATATTTATATTAAATATTTTTTTTATATATTTATTAAAAATAAAACAAACCAGAACAATCCACGTAAATACTAGGAATAATGTTTTTATTAATTCCCATGGATGAGATGTGTACATTTTAATACCTTTTTCATTTATTTTACTAGTCATTTATATTTATATCTAAATATGAAAAAATAAAGCTCATTTATCGATTTAATAAATTCTATTCTTTTTCTTCTTCTTGTTTTCTTTAAATAAATACTTAATACTGATTATATATTCAGAAGAACAAAAATATCACGAAACGCTGTTACGAAGATGATGATATAACGAAGAAATGATGCTGAAAACAAAATAAACAAAGATAACAATAAACGAAATGAATATTCTCTATCAGTAGCTATATGTTAGTTTCTTCGTCATGCGTTATTCCGAGAAAGAGATATGTACAAACGTCTTACTTTTCTCTAACATTCATCGTATCTTCAGTAGAATAACTAATGAAAATAACGAAGACAGAATAGAAGTACGTGTAACCACGATGCAACACGTGGTCGTTACATAAACTGAGCTATATACTTTGCGTCTGTTTGTTTTATAAAGAAAAAAAACGCTATTCTGAAAATCAAGTCGCTTTTATTGCAGACGCTATCGTTGTGATACGAGCACGTACGTATGAAGCATTGAAGAAGAAGAAAAAGCAGCTTGCTCAAGTATATTTGTGTATGAAAAAGAAAAAAGACGAAAAAAAATGAAACTATTAAGTTATTATTTGTGTTACTTTTTTGTTTTTAATCAAGGCTATTTCTCAGAGAATTTCATGCCGAGAACATACGAAATAGAAAAAATAATCATTCTTTTACTTAAAGTTATGTTTTTTCAATTGTAAATAAATTTGATTCTATATATTGTATTTTATTTATTAGATTAGTGACATACAAGTCTAGAACTAATCGAGTACCAACTGAGAAAAATAGAATCAACTATGCTTGAAATGGATCTATGATATTTATCATCATATATTAGAATTTTTGTTAATAAAAGGTTTTTTTTTATCAATGAATATAAAAATAACATAAAATAATTATTTTATTTCTGTAAAATATTAATAAAACCAATATTAATTTATTTATTCATCTTAGCTATGAATAGAATAAAAATAAGATAATAAATATATAGATAAAGAAGATTTTCATAAATTAAAAATATTAAATTGAATATATCCAGTCTAGAAGATATTTAGATTTTTATGAAAAAGAAAATACAATGATTATTTGATATCTTCTTTTCTTAATCATTCATTGAAAATATCTCTTTAATTAATTTTATTTTTAATGCATCTTATAGATATCGAATTATTAGAACTCATCCACAATATGGTCGATTTTATTCAATTTCAAAAATTATCATTTTTTTTTCTTTTATCTACTACAGTTTAATTTGATTATTATTATTATTATTATTATAGAATTGTTCAAATTTTAAAACAAAATCAAGTTAAATTCAATAAATATTTTTGTTATCACCGCAGATCTTTTTCTGAATAGGATAATAAATTTATCGTTAACCATTGATTATAAATAAACTAATGTAAATTATTGTTGAAATAGATTTTTATTCAGATAATATTAATCCATATAATAATCTATATAATAATGCTGAGTGTCTGTTTGATCCCTCTCCCATTGGTCCATTTTTTCAACCAATCGGCTTTGAAGAAACATTTCCTCCGTTTTTTTCTTGGTGAGTCATTCAATTGAGCGCATCAGCCGAGAGAGAAGATCGACCACTACAAATTCAATCCTAGAACCAAGTTGCCAGGACCCATTCCTGAAGGAGAAACCGCCAGCTCGAATCTGATTGGTCGTCGCTAATCAACCA
>OENM01002717.1:0-14930 GCA_900239745.1 Rotaria magnacalcarata
TTTAGTTAACTTCAGCTCCTATTCTTAATATTCTATAAGTTCTCTTATTTAATTTATCTATTTATCGATAATATATAGCGACTTTATCGAGACACGTCCATGATTCTAATTAGTCCATCGAGTTCTTTCTCGATTGGTGCATTAACTTTAATTCGTCTTTGAAGAGTGCGTTAATCTGAATTAACTTTTCAACCAACCACGTGTCTTAATTCAGCATAAGTTTATAAGTTTTCTAGTGTAGACAAGGCCAATTTCAGATGATTTTTTTATTTTTTTGGTTGTACATTTCAATTCTCGTTTGATTAATATCATACTAATTAACTTTTTATTTTCACAAATACGCAATAAAATCATCTAATGTCTTCTCCTGAAATTGTATCACCAGTTCGTACAACTCGTGATTTCAATTTATCTCTGCTCAACTCATCGATCTTTTCTCCTGATGATTCTAATAAACTCACATGCTCTCAAAATTCAGTTGAAGCTCGAAACGAAATCGAGTCAATATACTATTATAGATAATACAGGCAAGCATACATCTAACGGCTGGAATTTTTTTTGGTTTCCCCACCATCATTAATCATAATGGTGATATACTTTTTCTCGGATGAGTTACTCAACGAGAGTGTAGCTCTTGTTAAATTTTTCTTTTTTTTTTGTCAAATTATTGTGATGTAGATATAATATTTAAAAAGATCGATAGTGAAATAAATTATTCACATGAAAAACATAAACTAGCTGCACTTCTCCAACTGTACATAGAGGGAAAAAACTTACATACACACGGCAGAACGGGACGGGACAAGGCGGCGGAAATGCGGGACGGAACAAGCCGAGTGCGGGACATCGGACGGGACAAGCCGAGTGCGGGACATGGGACGGGACAAGCCGAGTGCGGGACATGGGGCGGGACAACTTTTTGGTTGTCCCGCGGAGCTCTGGGATAAACATTTGTAATGCAATGCCATTTTAACCTGGTAAATCGAAGACAATAAAATTAAGAAAATCCTTCTTTTTATATTTGAACTAAAATTATGCAGTCTAAGACAGTTGATGAAGAATCTCAAATGCGTTCATTAGATCCCAATGCTTTTCATACTTTATGTGAAACACAAATTGACAACTGTACTATGTTAGAAACTATCTATTAGAAAAACACCTACACTTAGAGTAAAACAGTAAGTACATGATTAGCAATTTCTCAAGTATATCCTAAATAGTCCACAAGACGATGCTTCTATTAGCAATTTCTAACTTATATAACCACTAAATGATATGCGGTAGAGATAAGCAGAGTAGACTTTCTGTGAATGCTGTCTTAAAGTCGGTAAAGTATCTCACTCGAATCGGATACCCCTTTCGTACATGCAACTCATGTCTTGCATGATCGAAATTCAACGGATCCGTCAACCTCTCTTATTCTGACGTAGGCACAGCTGAATAATAACGATGATTCTCTCTTTAGTTTTGTTAGACGCAACATTTTGTTTTCTCTCCAATGGTATAAGTTCCGGATAGTGTTGTCGTTGAAAAATCTTGTTGTTGGATATGCATCTGAATGCGGATGTAAAAAGCATTGTCAACCACTTTTTCTTCTGTTGGAGAGCTGTTTGCAACAGTCTGTTTTTTATCAATAATTCCGCCTTAAATCAATGTCATCGCATGACAAGTAACAATATTTTATTATTGAATAAAAAATATTTGAGTCTATATTATATAACAAGAGACAAAAGGAAAAACAATTATTTATTTATGAGAATTGTCTTTCAGTATCTATTTTTTATAATTGATGAACCGGAAATTAAAGCCAGAGACGAAATCTTGATAAATCAAAATCTATTCGACTATTAGGAAAGCGCCTTTGAGCCATTAAACGATAAGATTCAACTTTCTCATGATCAATTTCGCCATGAATATCCAGAAATGTCAATTCTTTCAAGTTTTTGACCAGTTGGCAAAGATCTTGTTTAAAAACTGTTGCATGCCGGCCTAAAAAACATTGATATCGTTTATTGAATGTCTCCTATAAAATAATTGTGTTGATACATACTAATTGATTCAGACGTTCTCAGAGACTTCAACCAGCGATAGGTAAAATGTCCACTGTCATCTTTCTTCTTGCCATAATCCGGTCGAACTTACATAGAAAAAGAAACAGTAAGACAACAAGAGGTTGTGGAAGAAGCAAAGAGTTCAATCAAAAAATATCATCATTTTCTTTGTTCTCTATTGACTACAGTATATCATTTTGAGAGATTCCTTGTATTCATAGACAATGTTGTAGTTTTCTTCAGGGATATTGGAAAGCTTAATTTTCATATTTCGATATACAGACAAATCTCTTCGACAATAGTTTATCTTGAAGATTGTGAATCGTCTGAGTGCTACACAAAAGTATCAAAATCTATTGGCGTATGTATGCTGTCGTCCGACATCGGCCTTATTGCAAGAACTAATCTCATATGAAATTGAAATTTCTTGCTATTTTTAAGAGACAGAATGAAATTGTTATGATAAATAACCTAACATATAATGGCTTAGCATCAACAACAAGAATAAACGGAATAATTTTCAGGGTATTCGTATATTATTAGAAATTGCAGGGCGTACTTTTTAAAACAAGTACGTTTTAGATGAGATCTGCAAATTTTTTGTAGAATTGTAACGATCTCCTCTTTTGCTCAGAATATTTTATAAGATCTTGAAAAATTTCATAACTGTTTGCCGTCTTTAGGACCGAGATATCGGACTTATATGCTTTGTTTTGGTCCACATTAACTGTTTAAATATATATTCCGGTGAAAAACTTTCCTAAATTATCGTTCTCTTCTAACATTACCGATAGCAAGAAAACGATGTACTTTTCATCATGAACATATTAAGTTTTCTTTAACTGGTAATCGATGATCTAATTTCTCGTTGAGCTGATAAATAAAACTTTGTGATACATATTTACTATACCTACAAAGGTTATCAAATCGGTTAACAACTATAACAGAGATTATACGACGGTTATGGTAAATCAATCCATCACTGATTTCGTCAGTATCGATATTTGATAATANAAATCATGGTCTTATCTAGTTCCATCCTTCAATAAAAGCTCTGAAATTTTCTAAAATAATGAAAGTCTTGTAACTTAATATATTCTTTCGCTCTTCTTGAATTCTGAGAATGAAATCAGAATATATCTGTCTGACTCGTAAATTAGAAAAAGACACGAACTACGATCAGATTTGTTTATTTGCAGTAAACTTACTAGATGTCCACGGAAAATCATCTGGTCGCCAAATGTGTAATGTTTGTAAATAAGGCATATATTGTTTAAGAAAAGGTACCAACTGTTTACACATAAGAATTTCTCTTTGGCTGCTATTATGGCAACTTGGAAGACTAAACTCAACATATCGAACAGTACTTAATGTATTTGCTCCTAGTTCTTCAGATGCCTAAATAGAAAATAAAAAAGAAGATTTAATAACAATAAAATATTTGAATTGATTTCATCAAATCAAATTGCTCGGATAAAAATAAGATAAAAAGAGAATACAACAAGATTTACTTGCAGATTAAACATTAAACTTTTTTTCATTTAGCCTTATCAATAGAATATGAAAATAACAGATATATTTTATCTATAAATCACATAGCAAATTCATCTTACGTAACTAAATCTAGTCTATCCATCTATTACAGAAACAAATCATATTTTATTATTTGTGATATTCATTAAAATATTCTTAGTTCTTTTTTTTAATCTTCGAATCAATTAGAGAGAACTATTAGTACTCCTTTAAAATGAGTCTACTTTTTTCGAATTCTTAATTGAAACTACTGTAGAAATATTTCTTGTATAAGGTGCTAAATAAATAAAACTCTCGATGAAACACTTTTAAAATGCTTCATACTTAAATACATAGTATTCATTAAAAGCCATAACTATGGATATGAAATGATCTCTATAAACTCATGTCTTCGCATAAAATTGTTTCATAAACAAGCACAAAAAGGATTATTCCTTGTTTTTTCTAAGACATACAGATTTCGTAAATGACTGAACTATACGGTTGTAAAAAAGACGCTTCCTCATCTTCTATAAATCTTATATGCAATTATGCTAAAAGAAAGGCATTCCTTTATTTTACAATTCTTTCTTCTAGTTTCAGCTTGGATGGGACTGGTCGATACAGAGTAACTCGCACCCACATCTTCGCAGAATGAAACCAGTTAGATTCATAGTCTTTCTCAATACTCTATGTCCCATTAAAACAATGTTATTTAATAGAATTTTGATTTGTCTTATAACACTATAATATTAAATTATTTGATTCGAACTTAGATATGTACCTTTATTTATAATGACATCAATGATTCTGATATTAAAGGGTATTGAAACATACTGTCAAAACAATAAACAATTCTCAACAATGCCCGAATATGAATCCTAATCGTTTAATCTTAATTTGAGAATTTAAAATAAACAAACTGCTTACGTATTGAGCAGCATATAGAAGCCATTTAAAATGTTGAACGACAAGATATTTGAGTTGTACAGTCATTGAGATCAGATGAGCAAGAACTTGTATACTTATCTTGTTTCGACGTATTGAAGTGTCTGTATCAGCTGAAAAAGTTATTTACATCATTTTAAATTAATTCTCATACAAATCTTCTACAAACAATGAAATAGACTTATTCTAATCAATACGTTTTAAATCAGAGATTCACTTTGTAAAAATTGNGGGCTTATCTTTTGTCACATATTCTCATTAGAACAACGAATTCTTTTAAATACAGAATACAAATTATTGCGTTAGAATTACTATAAAGGAGTCCTCTTCAACATAATGTTTGAAATTATAATTATTGTTTTTCTTTATATGAAACCTTAAAAGACAAAAATGAAATCAACACTAACCAATAATCTGATCTAAACATGTTCCAAATTGAATTTTAGTAACATTTCGAATAGAAAGATTCATTGTCTGGTTTTGCTTTATTGTAAATAATATTTGTAACGCCATCATCGAATCTGTCGGGTCAAAATAGTCGTCTTCTCCTATTAAAATAAACGAAAATATTATTTTCTATGCATAAGATAGATTTAAATGTACATAACTCGACTTATCACTCGAATCTTCCTTCACAAAATGAATTCTTTTAATTATAAATTCAAGAGAAAAAATTCAAGAGAAAAAGTTCTTATGAAGTAAATGGAAAATAATCGAAAATATGGTTGCAATCAAAGCGCTTTACCTGAGTATATTTTTATAGAAGTAACATAAGAATTTACTTGTGTGAGTTGCTGAAGAATAAAAGAAAGCGATGGATACAACTGGTCAGGTCTGAGGCTCGTCGGTAGCCATTTCAAAATATTTTGATATTTACTAAAAACAAATATATATTATTGAATTTAGAAATTTTTCAAGTGCCCATAAAGAATAATATTTTACTAAGGGTGACGAGAGAATTTAGATGAATTTCTAAAATCAGAGAAAAGATGTTGAAATGATATTATTGGATCATATAAACATTTCACATTGGTCCACTGACGATCAAGAAAAAACGGATGATTATTAAATGAATTTATTGTTGTTTCAATATCATCTGTTGATAATTCATATTGTGAACAAATATAAAAATTGAAATCAATTAAATTAATCATTTTATCAGGTAAACAATATTGACGGACAAAATTGGCATCAATAAAAGATTTCCATATATTGCTGGATTCTGTCTTTTGCCTCTCATAGTTCTTAAGATGAATTTCTAGTTTTTCAACATAATCCACATTATTCAATAACCATTTCAAATAAGTAAATTCTCTATTGTTATCGATCGATATGTTCAAACTAAAACATCGTAGCTTTGGTATCTAGAAAAGAAATTCCATTGTTGTATTTTCAAATTAAAAAAAATTCTTGTTTAGACATTTCATCAAAAGCAAACTCGATTTCTTTCTCTCTTACTTTGTTAAACCAATTTTCATTTGATTGTTCCAATATGTCAGGATTTGTTCTCCATAATGAATCAAAATCTAATGAAGACTGAAAATGAACGGACAATCGTTCAAGATTTGGTACACGTTCAATAAGATTTTCAAGCAAACATGTACATGCCATTCGAACATCTAAATGCCGCAGAGTAAAACAACGATCCATTGAGGGATCATAGTGTGATGTTAAACAGTGATGAATGTCCTGATTCAAAAAATGGTTATTAATATCAAGTTGAAGAGATTTTAGTTGACATTGACCAGAAAACAGGAGGCCAAAGAGTTGCTTCATCATACTCGTTTGTTTCTCTATTAAATGCCAAACAAAAATAAAAGAAATTTAAAAAATATTCTTTTTCTTTTGTTTATTGAAAACCAAATTTCTTTATGATTTAGATTTAACAACATAATACACTGGCACTCATCATAGGTCGTTTTTTTAGAGTTATCATTCTATCAACCAATGGCGTATATATATATATTCTTAGTCACGCAATGAATTCAAGAAGAAACCCTCTGGAGTCTATTGCAATCGGCCTAGGGCCTTATTAATAAATCTCGAATAGCTAAGTCTCGGCAGTTGCTCGAATTATAGCAAAGCTACTGTCTCCTCTGTATATTAAGAACTTTCATTTCTCAATTCTTCAACAATGCTGAAGATAAATTCCACAACACAGCGATAAAACTTGTTTTATTTTAAAGTGTGTAATATAACAAATAATGAATTACTTTCATCAATAACCAATGGCGAATCTTCTCTTACACAATCAGGTACCATGAAATTGTCTATGGCAAAGTTTAATATAAGCTCATCCAGTTGACATTCAATAAGATAAGCTAAACTTTCAATTAATGGTTCCTTTAATCTACATTGAGTAAGTATAAGTGATTTGAGATTAGGAAAAAGAATTTCTTTATCATTAAATAACCATTGATAAACGCAATCACGAACAATTGAATTTCTTTCATCAAAATGAATACGTTGAATACAAGATGAAAGACATGATGAATTCAGTAGCAATGGAAATAATGTTGAATACAACTTATTATAAGATGAACCTAATGTAAAAACAAGGCCAGTGTTCAGTAAATTACTATTTACTGAGAGAGTTGAGCAAACAAGAGAATTGAAACGGATATTTAAGGACCATAGCGATGTTAATAAATCAGTCCATGACAGATGAGAAAATATATGAAGAAGAATTTCATTTGATAATGTTTCTATTGTAATTTGCGAAGTCATTTTATCTAAAAACAAAATTATTTTGTGATTTTCTTTTTTTTCATTTTCAATCACTTTTAATCGCCAATTTAAGTACTAATATTAGAAAAACTGAAAAAAACACACGTTGAAATATTTCATAGATGATTCGAATCCAAACCAGTTTATTGTATAAACGTATTCAAAGAGCAAGCTTTCCTATTAAAAGCAGAAGATTATTGATATATGTTGTTGAACTCATTGAGAATCAACACTATTAAAATATAAAAATTTCATCATATTTTCTAACATACCAAGTATTTTGGTTATTTAGGCATTGTTTGATGCTAACACGTTACAAAACATTGTTACATGCCAATGAATAAAGAATTTGAGATACTTAGCAACGGAAAAAAATTAACCGAAGAATATTTAACTTAATTTAATGATATTTTAAGGAACACATTTCGAAATTTCAAATATCTCGAAGATTTTCTATTTTATGCCAAATCATCGCACGAAATGAACTGACATTAGAATAGAAAACTAAAAAGCCTTAATTCCTTAGTCCTTTTGTTACAAAATATGATAAAATTTTCTCTTTACAATTAAAGACCATTCTTGTAATTAATGGAGATTCATTCAAATGTGGAAGAGTATATTGTTATTTACAATTTGAAGAAAAAAGACTTCTCTTTTTTTTATAGACATTCAAACAAATTTCAATATTTTAATCATATTATAAGCGATTTCGATAAGAGCTAGACAAGAACAATTATCAGTAAGAGATATATGGATAATAATGCTTTTGCTGTTATGAAGACTGCTGAAATGCAGATAGATCTAATCTTTTTTTTCTATGCATTCATAATTTTTTAGATTCCTCAATATAGAATCTAAGAAAAAGAAACATTTGAAACTAACCTTCAACTTTTGTCTTGAATTGGTGTTGTATTATACTATAATCAAATGATGATATTTTTGCTCGCCAATATATGTAACAGAAAGAAAAATTCTTTTCTCTTTCCTTGTTCGAGTCAGACGAAGTCGATAAAAAATATTTCTTTTCGTTGAATACGAAAAAGAAAAACATTGAACGTCAATCTATCTCCATCGAATTCATTATGTAAGCAAAGGTCACTATATACATAGAAGAGAGAGGATACATATATTTATGTAAGCAATAGTCGCTTTCTTGTCGTTTGATTTTGATTTTATGTAGGTTAATATCAATTTATATATTAATTTAATGTGAACAACAGCTATCGACTTTATATAAAAACTTGATAGGATATTTACTAATATTCTCAAAGCAAGCGATACTAATGTTAGCAATAAATTCGAGTACTTCCTGCACTCGAATTCGTTACTGACATTACTTACCTTAATATGCTACCTGGATAATCAAATAATAAAGTTAAGTCGCATTGGAACAGACAATACTATATAGAAGATGACTTCTTAAAAAATTGGCTCAATGGATTATCAGCACACTCGTCTTCTAAATTGTGATATTCCATTCTATTTATTATTATTGAAATAGGTTAGAACAACTAAATGTATGATTATACTCATATTGATCTTATATTTCACGTAGAATTGAATTTATTCAAAAGAGATGTCGCTAGTACAAATTTTATTGTTAACTTATAATCTTGAAGATTGAGAACAAAAAATGAAGCTATGTAAATAAACGAAAGATTTTCAATATTGTTGTGATCGAAGATATTAACAAATACAGAATTCTTCAAGTTTATTGTTCATGATCCTTCTTTGCCATATATCTGATAAGATCTACGACACGATGTGAATAACCATATACATTGTCATACCTAAAATAAAATTATTGTATTTCATATCAGAAAGTCTTGAATAGACAATATTATACCATGAAACAAGTTTCACAAAATTGTTTTTAAGTAAAATACTGGCATGAGCATCGAAATTTGAAGAATGTGTGTTACCAATAAAATCTGTTGAAACATTATTGTCATCAATAAAAGACAAAATACCTTTTAAAGGACCAATAGCAGCTTTTTCAATTGCATCACAGATTTCTTTATATTTAACCTAAATATTAAATTTTTTTCTATACAATGAAATCAAAATAAAAAATAATTTACTTCTTTGCTTAATCGAACAGTAAGATCAATCATTGAAACATTGGGTGTTGGAACACGGAAAGCAATGCCTGTTAACTTTCCATTTAAATCAGGAATTAATTTTTCGACCTTATTAGACAGAAACAAAAAATAAGAATCTCAGATTTATATTAAAAACAAAAAAGTATACAGTTTTAGGAGCAGACGTTGATGATGGAATTATATTTTGTGCTGCTCCATGTCCATAACGCCGAACCTATGGAGATAAAAAGAAATGAAAGCTGCAATTTTTTTCTTGTACAATTCAATACTTCATTCAATTGTCCATCAAAATTTTTTTGTATATCAGTGTATGAATATATCTTTGTCACTAAACCTTCTATAATGCCAAATTTTTCATGAACAACTTTAACAAGTGGTGCTAAACAATTTGTTGTACAAGATGCATTTGAAACAACCGTTTCTTGCCCTGTATATTTTTCTTCATTGACTCCCATAACAAACATTGGAGCATCAACTGATGGTGCTGCAATTATAACCTTTTTAGTACCAGCATTTAAATGTGCTTGACATTGACCAATTGTTGTAAATACACCTGACGATTCAACGACATATACAGCACCTTAACCAAAGAAACAAATGGTATTTGAAAGAATATATTTGGGATTCAAAATGTAATAAACAGAACATACCTAGTTGACCCCATGGAACTTGTGATGGATCTTTTCTAATAATGAAAATAAATGAAATACTCAAATTTGTTAGTTTAGAATCTTTACTTCCTAAAAACATTGATTTCTATTCCATTAACAAAAAGCTTTCCATCTTTGACTGAAACTCTGCCTTTGAAAGATCCATGTGTTGAATCATATTCAAACATATAAGCCATATAATCAACAGAAATGAATGGATCTTTTAAGTATATGTATTGTTAGACAAATGAAATACAAATCATCTACTACTAACCATTAATACCAACGACATGAATTCCTTGTTGAAGCGCATGCAGTAGTACAGTTCGACCAACACGACCGAATCCATTGATACCAATTTTAAGATTTATTGGGTGATATGGACTAAAAAAGACATTAAGACTGTAGCTATTATTATAAAAGAGAAGGTAGTAGAAAGAAACCGAACCAAGTTTAAATCCTTATTAAGGAATACAACAGAAAATATTTATTGTCCAAGATTACTTCTAATAGAAAAACAAATAGAGATATATTTATTTACTTATTTTTCTGTTTCTAAACAATCTCTGTTTTGTTACTGATCGATGCAGATATGATGCGAACTTCTCGGTTCATGTATATAGATTAAATAAACAATTACTTACTATGAATATAATGGGTCTTGATCAATAAATGATAAAGCTTGAAAAAGCTTTATTTTTTCCTTGTTGTTAGCTGCTTGTAACAATTTTTTTACTTTTGCTTCTTCTTGTTTCCAGCAATATTGTGTTGGTGAATCAAGATTTAAATTGATTATCATATTTGCCATATCAAATCGAGCAGAAGATGATGACCAATAAATACCAATCACAACTTCTTTTGATGAACAACAATATTGTATCCATAACGAGGGAAAGTCTACTGCGATGCCTGTTGCTTGTTCTACAAACAATATGTTTGTAAACAATATTTATTACTTAAAAAGAAGAACTTACCATGAGCTAATTCTTCGTCTGATAGACAAAGAAAAATGGATTTTAATATAACGGTTCGGTTCCTTAATTGAGTATATAAATATGCGATTTCTTTATTTTGAAAATATTCAATGAAATTATTTTCATCCTTGGAATTTAAAAATGAAAATGCATATTTAATTAATGATGCTTCATTAACATCTCCTCCACCAATAATCAATTTAAAATCATGTAATATTGGGGGTTTATCAGATTTTGGCAATATCGTTGATAGACGCAGGCGTCTTTTCAATTTTTTTAACATCATAATCAAAAAATTTTCTAGTAATTCAGTATGTACCATATTGGATTCGTCAATAGAATGACTATAATGATGAAGATAGCACTTTTCTTTCTGCTGGTGTACAAAGCGTAAGAAAAAAAATAAACAAGAAGCAAAACCATCGGAACGAATGTTTATTTTACTGGTACCAGATCTTCCCATTGTCACCTTGACGTATTTAATTCGATTTTCCTTAGACATAGTCAAAAACGTTTTTAAATTAATCTAAATAATAGAAAAATATTCGTGTGAATAAAAATATTTAATGTCATGTACAGCTTTTATATCATTATAGTATTCGTAAATAACTTTTAATGAGAAATTTATTGTTTTGAAACAGACAAACAATATAAACGTATGTTACAATGAAAGATTGTTTATTTTCTATTGTATACAATGTGCGTTCTCTGTATAAGTTAAATAAAGAAATTTCCATACTCGAATAGTATTACATAGGAAAGAAACAAACATGTCCAATACGAATTCTATATTAAACGTCAGTAGTTATTATAATGGTTGATTTCGTCAATGCAACAGTTATCATATTCATTGGTTAATGTTTAATTAACTAAATATAAATAAATATACGATAGTAGTAGATCAATGACAATTACAGCAACTGTACTATTTTGTTTATCGGATACGTTTTTCAATGAACTTATTTTAAAATATTTTCATTTTCGAGCAATCAATGATTCTTATCTTTGTGAAATAATTTTGTTTATTGATTAATAAAATATATTGAACCGATTAAAAACTATGAATATGAAAAATAGAACAGTGCAAGGATTGTTGTGTTTGTCTTTTTAATATCATATGAATTTTTTCAATAGAAGCAAAGGAAAATCTTAGGGAATACACAATATGATGTCATAACATTCAAATTCCTTAATAAATTAATAGATATTCGAAATATAAATGTTGATTAAACATTCATCAACGAGCATCAGAGTAGATGAATTCAATAATTCCAATTTTTCGAAAGACAACTTTCCATTGTTTGAATTCTTTTTCTTCAGTGTTTGTGGAATTACCATAGACAGAATCAAAACTTAATATTTGGTAGAGCGTGCCAGATTTTGATCACATTACAATATATAAATATATATAATTCATTCTATCACAAATTCTTTTATCTTAACAATATACTGATTGTTCAAAGTAAAGACACATATACTTTCGATTGAGCTTATGAATATTATCACCAAATATTATTTACTTGGAGTATACCAAAAGTCCTATAATGATAATCCGTACTAAAGATAGATATTATTTCTGTGTCTGTCTTTCCACAAAACCACTAGAAGTAATAGAAGACAATACAACAAACGATTTCAACAAAAACAAACCAGACGTCATCAACGAGAACTCCTAGTTCTCAAAACAATCAGATTTCTCGACATTCACAATTGATGACACATCAGTAGTTATGAGACACCGAAACTGAACCGAAGAAAGTCGGTTCGATTTGGTCTCTGGTAGATACTACATCAAGTGCCTGTGGTGTAGTGGTAACATAGCTGTTTGTCGGACAGCAGCCGCAGGTTCGATTCCTGACTGGCACGTAAATTTTTTCTTGCTTGCCTTATGCGCCGATGAAATGATGTAAGTACACAGACGGATTGCGAAACTTGTTTTTTTCTATATGAAACAGTACCGAAAGAGGGTAATAAAATGACGAAAAGTTGTGTTTGTATCTTTTGATATGCAATTCTCGCTGAGGAAAAAGAAGTTTATTTAGAGAAAGGACACACACTACAATAAAGAACATTCGAGTGTTACGATTATACCACAGGCATTTGTTGAGTACCAATGTAACAATTTTTCCGCATCTTTATATGGGTACGAGCGTCTTTAATGAGAAAAGGAGTTTGTTTCTAATATTAATCTATCAGGATTAGAATGATATATATTAAATTACACGTTGTATAGCAGTCGCAACGTTGCTCATAGTGCCTTTTTCTTCGTAAAAATCGTATTTTGTACAAAAATAGATAAAATAAGAATCTGAAATCATGTTCATGAATACTTAAGTTTTTCAATAGTAAATACTATTATCACACTTAACAAAATTCATTAATTTAAACTTTTTTTTAAAGTTTACAATCAAAAAAATCATAAATCGATGCTGTATATTCTACAGGTTCTAAATTGATTGTGCCAAGAAAAGGAAATGTTAAACAATATTCGAAATATAAATAAATAAATAATAGAATCATATTTCCCTTAGCAGTCAAGACGAGAGCCCTTAGGAGTATCGCCCTATCTATGCACACCTTTATATTAAAGACTGAATATAAATGAGATCTTTATACTTGATAAATAAAGATAGATAAAACATTTAAATTTATAGGATAAAGAGCAAAGAATTAAAAAAATTGTTATCCTTTAAAGAGTAAAAGTAATCGAATAGTCGAATGTGAAATCGTGATAGAAAATTTTAATACCTCCTTTAGTTTGTCTTTATCTGTATGTTTTCGATAAAATCGTCAAAATTACTAATCTTAATCAGAATAGTAATTGCCGTATCTTTGTTGTTGAATGGAAATATTACAATATATAACACTTCTAAGAACACGAATAGAATTCTGTCTAATGAAAACAAAATAAAATTGTGAAATTAGTATTTGATAAGAAATATAATCACCAAGAATTAATTTGAGGTCAATGGTGCGACACAATAGCGTTCTGATGATGATTCATCGAAAGATAAAAGAGGATAAACCAGATCTCCGCGGGATGCGGGACGGGACAAATCAATTTACTGAAACGTCCCGCGAAGTTTTTATCATGTATCGTTATCACCCATTGTTCTGCTATTATTCTAACTTTAGTTAACTTCAGCTCCTATTCTTAATATTCTATAANTTCTCTTATTTAATTTATCTATTTATCGATAATATATAGCGACTTTATCGAGGCACGTCCATGATTCTAATTAGTCCATCGAGTTCTTTCTCGATTGGTGCATTAACTTTAATTCGTCTTTGAAGAGTGCGTTAATCTGAATTAACTTTTCAACCAACCACGTGTCTTAATTCAGCATAAGTTTATAAGTTTTCTAGTGTAGACAAGGCCAATTTCAGATGATTTTTTTATTTTTTTGGTTGTACATTTCAATTCTCGTTTGATTAATATCATACTAATTAACTTTTTATTTTCACAAATACGCAATAAAATCATCTAATGTCTTCTCCTGAAATTGTATCACCAGTTCGTACAACTCGTGATTTCAATTTATCTCTGCTCAATTCATCGATCTTTTCTCCTGATGATTCTAATAAACTCACATGCTCTCAAAATTCAGTTGATGCTCGAAACGAAATCTAGTCAATATACTATTATAGATAATACAGGCAAGCATACATCTAACGGCTGGAATTTGTTTTGGTTTCCCCACCATCATTAATCATAATGGTGATATAATTTTTCTCGGATGAGTTACTCAACGAGAGTGTAGCTCTTGTTAAATTTTTCTTTTTTTGTCAAATTATTGTGATGTAGATGTAATATTTAAAAAGATCGATAGTAAAATAAATTATTCGCATGAAAAACATATAAACTAGCTGTACTTCTCCAACTGTACATAGAGGGAAAAAAACTTACATACACGCGGCAGAACGGGACGGGACAAGGCGGCAGAAATGCGGGACGGGACGGGACGG
>OENM01002718.1:695-14924 GCA_900239745.1 Rotaria magnacalcarata
TCTGGATAATATCTGAGTAGTTAAGTCATCCCAACCCCATAGAGAGTATACTATTTTGAGACCTGATGTGTAAACGTGTTCTATTTCTATTTTCTGATTTTCAGTAAGAAAGAACCATAAGATTGAAATCCAAATGAAGTGGGGGAGGGCAAATGTAAGACAGAGCAAACGTCTAATCTTGATGTTATTTCTTGGTATATTTTGATATAGCTGACGGAGCCCGCAGTAAATATTTCGTATTGTACCTATTCGTGATTTTACATATGACCCCCATCCTAGCTTTGTTCTTATTTCAATTCCTAAATATTTAAACATGGGTACAAATTCGAGTTTTCTATTTTCAAAATATACATTTGGGTAACTAGAAGCAACAGCATTGTGAAATAGCATGACTTTTGTTTTGTTTGTGTTTACTGGTAATAGAATATCCTTTGAAAATTTTTCTAAGGCTGACATAGCGATTTTAGCGTGCTCTTCTAGTTGGGTTATATTTATTGATAATCTTTTTTCAATAGATCCTTTTATCAAAATTGCCAAGTCGTCTGCAAATAAGTGTGAACTAAAACGTGCGAAGATTTTGGGTAGAAAGTGTAGATGCAATCTGAATAACGTTGCTGATAATACTGAGCCCTGAGGCGCTCCTACATAAATTCCTATTTTTCTGGATATAACATCTCCGTATTGTATATTCATTGAACGACCTATTAGCCATTCGTGTATAAAACGTATAAGGTTTAGTGGCATATCTAATTCTTTTAAGTTTGAGATGAGAACTGGGTGCCGCATTCTGCCGAAAGCGGTCATAAAATCTACAAATATTCCAAGTATAGGACGGTTAGGAGCTGCTATCGTTAATCTTATGTCCTCGCATATTGTAAGTATACGAGTTTGTAGGCGCCTATTAGGGGTAAAGCCTGACTGCTCATCGATATATATGCCTTCGGATTCACACCATTTGAGAATTTTTGTATGTAAACATCTTTCGAAAAGTTTACTTATGTTCGGTAATAGTGATATTGGCCTTAGACGATTTTCTGTTGGATATATACCTTCCTTTGAAAGACAAATGACCTTAGCTATTTTTCCGGCTTCTAAAAATTCTCCTTTTGATATACATTTATTGAACATAATTGTGAAAATACTCATGTAATCAATTGGAATATTTTTTAATAAGAAAGCTGAGATACCGAAGATGTCTGTTGATTTTTTTGCTGAAATTTTACACCACTGTTTATAAACTTCAGCTATTTCGATCGGCTCTAATGGCATTTTCGGCAGATGAACTATTTGCTCATATGTTTTTAAGTATTTGATGTGTTCATTATTTCTAGAATCATGTAGTGGTTTCGAAAAATGTTTCTCAAAATAATTTCCTAAATGATCTGCTACTTTCTGACTGTCACGTATAATTTCGCCGTTGTTGTTTTTTAATCCTCTAAAGGATGGGAGGTAGGGATGAAATGTTGGTTTTACTATCTTCCAAATATTTTTATTATCGGTTAAATATTTAAGTTGATTTTCTCGCTTTTCTTGTTCGTAAGTTGTCCTAGCGCAACGATATTGGTATTTTAATTGTTTATATTCTTCGAGATAAATGAGAAAGTGCGTTCTACGATATTTACCTCTCATATAATTTATTTGTTTGGCTAGTGAAACTAGATGTGGAGGCCATGGTGGTCTATATTTTCTATTTATCTCGTATGTGCTAGTTCTATCCCAGAGTGCTTTAAGAAAGTTTGAGAAAAGGATAAAGAATTGTTGTTCGTCAATATTGTACACGCATGCATTCCAGTATTGAAAGACGCAAGATAAGAAATAAGTGAAAAGATTCCAATTTGTTTTCTGATAGATAAATGTGTTTTCATCTACTATTGGAGAAGAGAAAAGAACTGGAAAATGGTCAGAGGTACCTATGTTTAATACTTCTGAAGACCATCCTACATTTGTGTACCCGATCGCGAAATCTATGATAGCATCTGAGCGCTTGGATGTCGTTGTTTGTGAAAAGATCCCTTCATATCCTGTTTCATCAAGCCATTTTTTTATTTCTACTCCATCACTATTATTTGATTTACATAACCATGCTGTGTGTTTGGCGTTGAAGTTGCCGAAAAGAAAAAATTCTCTATCCTTACATACTTCGAATAATTCTAAGGGAGGTAAGTCCTTAGGTGGAATGTACACTGCTCCTAAGAGTATGTTTGATTGAGCTACTTCAAGTTTTATCATAAGAAAATTATCATGTCTATTAGTTACTTTCGATTTGAGCGAATTATGTATTAAAAATGCGACGCCCCCGAAACTGTTCGTCCCCTTTTGACTATGCCAGTAATATTGAGGAAATTAGGGTAGTTTATAAATCATTGAACCTACTCCAGTGAGAACTATTATTTGTGGAGTGTATGTATTTACGATGAGGTCAATATCCTGTATATGTGTACTTAAACATTCACAGTTGTATAATATGAAAAGAAGATTATCCTTTAAGTTTACAGGTCTTTCCTTACACAATTTTGAACTCAAATCTGAAACACCTATTCGTTCATTCCATTCATTTATCATCTCGACTAACATTTTACTTTCTTTCTGAGATCCTTTAAAATTATTTACAAAGTCAATGTTTACTTGAGTCGATGAGAATTTGAAGTCGTTATTGATCATTATTATTGATAATTAAACATGAGTTGAGTAATTCACCAATACTGTTCGATTGTTTGAACCATAGTTTGTCGAGATTTTGTATGTGATTATTAAATGCTGTTTGTCTTTCAAACATGTACTGTTGTTGGTTTGTTAGTTTGTTTTGCCAAATGTTTAGTTTGTTTTTTTGTTGTTCGGCGTGTGCAGCATCATTTAATAATTGAGCAAAATTACTTATCATTTTTATTACGTTGGTGTTCATATTTAATGTTAAATCATTTACGATTGATGAGGTAGAATCAATTATTTCCTGTTGAGTATTAATTTGTGTTTGCATCAACAGACATGCTTTTTGAGTGCGTAATGAATGATGTTGTATTTTATTATTAATTTTTTCGATTTCAAGTTTGTATTCATGTTTAAGAGATGTAAGATCATTTTGTATATTTTTTATTTGGCTATCATAATTAATAGAGTTTAAAGTTTTTCCAAGGGTTGGCCAGTCATAAGATGAGTTGGAGAAAGCAAATTCTGCATCAGATTTTTTTGATTTGTTTGTGTTTTGGTTGGATAAGGTTTTTTCAGATCTTTGAGTTCGACAGTCGAGTGGGATGAACATTTGCATATCCAGAGGTAATTTATTTGGGTTTTTACGTAATTCATCAACAAGATCATGACGAAATTTGTTTAAGACTGGCATTTATAATCTGTAGCTTGGTGGTTATCACCACAGTGGTGACATAAAATTTTGCATTCCTTGTGATCACCTTTTGTTCGATCTTTTCCACATCGTCGACACCTTTCATAATCAAAGCGACATGTTTTTCATGCATGTCCTGGAGCATGACATTTCATACATACTAGTATTTTTGGTGCAGGAAGATATTCATCTATTTCACATTGCATTCCACCCAGTGTAATTATCCCACTGTTCTGTATCGTGGTTTGTTCATCTTTATTGTAAATATCAATTCTAATATGCCTGCTGTGAGATCTCCTTGTGCCATTCATTTCTTCGATATGATAAATAGATGTATAACGTTTTTTGAGATCTTCTTCAATATCAGTTAATGAATGATCATTTGGAACGAATTTAATTATTATTACATGTTGTGGGGGTAGATGTACAGGTAGTAATATAGTTAGTTGAAATGCATCGATCTGTTGCGGATAATGTCTCACATCGCATAGATAAACGTATAAAGATATATCCTTGACAATTCCCATAATATTAACCATTTTGGTTTATCCAACAATAGTCGAAACCAACTGCTTTTTTATGTTCAATATATTTGTTTCGAAAAGAATTTTCTATCCTGCTAAAGAATTCTTTCACAAATAATAATGCATCGTTTCTATTTATAAACGCTGGATTACATTTAATTTGTATGGGTGTTAGGTAGTATCCTGCGGGAACGACTTTTTCTGGTTCTCATTCCATATTCCCATTCTCTATTCCCATTCCCTAAAAAGCTATTTTTGTTCCAATTCCCTTTTTCCCATTCCCTAAAAACTATTTTTGTTCCCATTCCCATAACCCCCAAAAGGTTTTCTAAAACACTATTCATCTAAGATAAAGTGTCATTGGTTTAAGTGTATATCAGTTTCTGGCGACATCATGTTCTACGTATCGTGAAGTGTTATTAAATATATATACGTATATATATATATTACAAATACAATTATGATTGGAGGAACATCCGTCTAAATATTCCATTGCGATTAGTCTTTTTACTATAGTACAAAAATTCGTTCTATTAAATACTGTTCACATCAAATGAAATGTCTGTAGCAGACTCTGAACAATCAGTATTATCAAAAGCTGAACTTCAACGATTAATAGCATCTGATAATCCAAAAATTTCATTTAAAAAGCCAACAAATAAAAGAAGGGAATGCTGGACAAATTATTCTCAAATTTATCATGAAAATAATCCACAAGATTACATAATGTGTTTACAATGTAAATCTGTCCTGAGATGGGCAAAAGATCATGGAACCAGGGTGATGACTCCTCATAACTGTTCGAAACCTAAACCTGTGTCAACGACTCCGTCTCGACAAAGAACAATATCTTCTTATTGTGAACAACCTTCATTGTCAAAAGAATGTTCATCAATTCAAAAACGTATTACAGAAACATGTGTCGAATATTGTGCAGTTGATGGACGACCATTTGAAAGTGTAGCGGGTAGTGGATTTCAAAAGTTGGCTAAACAATTAATATATGCTGGAGCAACTCTTGGTACATCTATAAATAGCAGTGAATTATTACCTCATCCAAGTACTGTAAGTAGTTAACTTCCTTTCAATATAAGATTCAAGTACAATATTAAATATCTTTTTTTAAATAGATCAGTCGTAATGTTGAACATGTTTATTTAAACTTGAAAAAACAACTTATTTCTTTATGTGCACCATTGGAATGTTTTTGCATCACTTGTGATTTCTGGACAGCAAAAATAACTGGTAAACTTATTGTGTTCTTTCGATTTCAATCAAATGTATCTCATTTATTCTCTCTTATGTTGAAGGTGTTCATTACGGTGGAATTAGTCTTCATTATATTGATGAAGAATTGTAACTTCGTGTGTTTATATTATCGTGTCAAGCATATGATTTTGAAACACAAGCAATTAATTTACGTGCATTTGTTAATAAAATTTTGCAAGAATATGGTCTTTATTTAAATGATGATATATTTATCGTAACTGATAATGAAAACAAAATGAAGAGTGCTTTTAAAGATGATTGCGTACGTGTTGGGTGTAGTGCACATTATTTAAACAAGATACTTCAACATGCATTTACTAATAATAATACAATGTGCGATGCTGTTCAATTATTATTCAAATCAGTTCGAGCTATTGTTACTTATATTCGTCAATCTCACAAGCAATCTCTTTATCCATCTGTCCATTAAATTATTCAGATACACGCTTCAATGGAGTATATTTGATGTTTCATTCATTTTTGAAAGTTTTTTTTATGAATTACCATCAGTCTTAAGTGATGAACACAAGAAAAATTATTTGAAAGTTGATCGTGATAATTTAGAATCAATATGTAAATATCTAAAACAATTTCATGATATTATTGAAAAATTAAGTTGTGAAAAATCACCCACAATACATCTTGTTGTACCCTACAAACAGTTTTTAATTAATCTTTCAATCATTAATGAAAACGACGATCAACTGATAATTCCTTTAAAGAACTATATTGCTAAAGAACTACCCGATTATTGGATTATGAAAGATATACTTTTTATTGCAACAATATTACATCCAAATTTGAAGAGTTTCAATCATACACCACATCAAAAGTATTACGCGGAAGCATTATTAAAATCAGAATTCGATAAATATCATGATCTTCAACAACGACCATCATCATCAAATAATAATAACAAAAAAAGAAAACAAATTCATGAGCACAAAAGAGCAAACTTAGCATCAAAATTAGATGATATATTTGATTTAGCTTCATCACCTAATAAATCACAAGATGAAACAGAAACAAAAACAGAGTTCGATAAATATATTCAAGATAACACCAAAATTGATAAAGATATGAATTTACTTATTTATTGGAAAAACAATGAATCGACATATCCTACATTAGCCAAAATAGCGAAACGTATTTTATCGATACCTGCTACTAATACATCAGTCGAGAGACTTTTTTCAGATAGTGGAAATACAATAACAAATCGTCGTACACGTTTACAAACCAGCAAAGTAAATCAATTATTATTTATACGTTGAAACTTGCAATTACTAAGAGAATTACTTCCACAATCGGTCGAACAAATACAAAAGCGAAAAAAAAGTACCACATCAACTACGCCAATGAAAAAACGAAAGTACTCAAGGGGAGAAGATAATGATAAAGATGTATCTCAAGAAGATGATGATATTGATGTATCACAAGAAGATGATGATAATGATTTATCACAAGAATATGATAAAAACGATGAAATACAAGATGAACTTGACAATGCTAACTTGGAATACGATGATGAAAAAGAGAACCATATTTATGATGACTAAATTACGATGTATAGGCAAAGATAAATCAATAAACTATTTTTTGTCGATATACATTTGTTATTTTTATGTTAATTGTATATGAATAAGAAAAGGTATTGAAAATGAACAGTTATTAGATAGAAATATATTTATGTGTTGAAATAAAATAGACAAAATTTTGGGAACGTCAATTTTTCGTTTCGTTCCCATTTCCATATTCCCATTCCCCTTCCCATGGGAATGGGAATGGGAAAAATAGGGAAAAGGGTCGTTCCCGCACGACACTAGTTGATAGTCCAAGATGTTATCCATTCGGTCAGTCGTATGATATCAATATGAAGTAAGAAATGCTACTTAAATCAAACGAAACTTTATAGGAAACTGAGGATGATATAAAGTTAAGCGGAACAATTGTTATTATAGTTTTAATTGTCATAAAAAAACACAAAAAAGTATTTTGCATTTAAAAAATTATTTCTTTGGAAATAAAAATTTTTTTTTGCATATTTAAATAAATTAGGAAAAATTTGTTTTTGAAGTATATTTCCTCAAAAAGAATTTTAAAAAGATTTAAAAACGGCTTTTCCATTTTTTCAAAAAAATTCTAACATATTTCTTATTTTTCTAAAAATCTATAACGCATATATTTCTCATACTTTTATAAAATTGTTGATCAATTTTTAAAATCTTTATAAGTACATGTGTTAAAAATAGCATATATTTGTCTGGAGAGGTGTATAGGGTGTGGGTCGTAAGAAATTCTATTAGGAGATGTAGATGCAAAACGCATGAAATCATAAATACGGCGTTTTTACGAAATTTTAAGATGTTTTAACGTCTTATAACATGAAAGCGTCAAAATATATATTCCCTGTAACGCGTTTTTTAAGGCACTTGTCTGACTGGGTTGTTCCATATATCAGAAATCGATCTTCATAGTTCTTTCCCATGTACAGTTTCGAGGAATCAAAATAGAAAAAAAAAGAAATAGCCATTTATAAAATATTTTTATACTTACATTATTTGTTTGATATCGAACTAAAGGTAGGAAAGTATAAGATTTATAAAGACATATGTGAAACGATATATTCACTTTGATTACATTGTATCAATGGACCGAAATAAAAAACGAAATAATTAGAGAGAAAGTTTTAATACTTAAGTTTTCATTTTGAATTTTTAATGGAAGTGAATAAAAGAAAAGATATAAATATATAAGTAAATCACCCTTATTTTCCATTAACTGTGCCGACGGACCTAAATTAAAGGTAACCTGAAATTATTTTTGAAATGGTATTACTTACATTATTTTGAGCTTATTTTCAACCAAGTAAAGGAAGACTATAAATATATTGAAGCAAAATGCCTACTTTAATTTGCTCTCTTGGATGGATGCAAAAACAAACTTTTTTTCTGAAACCAGAGCGAGTTTGGAATAAATCCTCAATCACCATAATATCTTTCAGATTGATTTAACTCAAATTTTTAGTATGAATTTGCTCATGTGAAGCCATCTGATTTTGAATTTTAAACAATGTGCGGATTGAAGTTTAGCTCGAAATGATTCAAAATTTATTAGAGAAATTAGTGCCTCTTTATCATACCGTTATGTTTTACGAAACAGGTACGAAATGAGAAGTGCATCAATGTATGAATGGCTCATACAATGGGCCATTTGATTTCAATCTGAAATTAGGAGAAAAATAAAGCACTCGAATTCATACGGAAAAGGAGGACTTGGGGGCTTTATAATTCCTTAGCTATATAACTATGTAAGTGTATTTTTTTGAGCTAGGGGCTTCCGGAGGCTTTAGAATTCTTTAGCTGTATAACTAGGTAAAAGCGCAACATGGTTGAGTGGTTATGTGCTCGTCACATAATCACTAGTTACTGAGTTCAAACATCGGCATCACCAACCATGTAATGACCTTGAACAAGTCACCCATGCGCAATTGTATCGGATATCTCTAATTCGTTAATATATTAAAAAGTAAAAATATTTAATATATATGAGAACCATAGCACGACCTCTCCTTTGGAGATCCCGTGCCGGCTGCCAGTCCGGACTCTAAAAATGGAGCGTTGAGCAGAAAGGAGTGCAGATGCCACTGTTCGGAAAAATAAGAAGTCGATAGAAACCAACCATGAGTTTAGATAGTAGAAAAGCACACTGGCTCGGACGTCGCCCAGTTCAACAAGGTCCGCGTCCTCTGCCGAGTAACCAGGGTAGAGTCGAAAATTTGGCTACTGGACAACAAGAAGGACGAGTGAAGAGAGAAAGAATATAAAGAAACTAAAGCTAGTCAATAACATCCTGACAGTTGGAACGAGGAACGTTCAAACATTATGGGCAACTGGAAACCTGGAGTTACTCACACATGAGATGAAAAGGTTCAGGTACGGTATCATAGGTATTTTAGAAGTACGATGAACAGGTAAAAGCGAAACATCAAATGGAGACCTCATCTGGTCAGGAGAAGACAACACACACGTAAGAGGCGTAGGAATGCTGCTGAGTATGGAAGCCAGAAAGGCACTCATAGGATACAATCCAGTAAACTCGCGAATTATCACAGCTAGATTCAACGTAGCACCATTCAAAATAACAGTACTACATCCATATGCACCAACCTTAGTCTGCTCAGATGAGGACACAGAGGCGTTCTATAATATTCTTGAGGACACGCTAGATAAAATACACAGAAAAGATATATTCATCATAACAGGCGACTGGAATGCAAATGTGGGTAGCGAAAATACAGACTGGAAAAGAGTAATGGGAAGGTACGCGTACGGTGATAGAAATGAAAGAGGAGAGCGTCTGTTAAAATTCGCAACTGCACACAGCTTATATATATATAATACGAAATTTGAGCAGAAACCACAGCGAAAATGAACTTGGGCATCACCAGATGGTGTACACAAAAATACGATCGACCTAATCCTTATCCAACAGAGATGGAAGTCGTCGGTCATCAACTGTAGAACATTCCAAAGTGCAGACATCTGCTCAGACCACTCACTGGTTCTATGTAATATAAAACTAAGGCTCAAAAAGATGTATAACAAGCCACATCCAAATACCTTAATAGATTTGACCCAACGGAAAGATGGTATCATAAGAAGATGCTATAGCAACAAACTAGTCGGAAACATAGAAAGAATCCAACCTACTGACAATCTAAGTGAACATGCAAGAAAAATAGAAGGTACTATCAAAGAAGCAGCTAGTACAGCAATACGTCCTAAAAGAATAGCCAAGAAACCTTGGATATCCGAGGAAACACTAAAGATAGCGGAAGAGAAACGAAAATTGAAACAGGTCAAAGACGCTTCTAATGTAAAAATGCAAGAATACAAAGATCTGTGCAAAAAAGTCAAAAACGCAGCACGAAAAGATAAAGAAAACTGGATACAAAAGCACTGCGAAGAAGTCGAAAAGCATCTAGAGATTGGTAATATGATGCAAGCATACAGCTTGATAAAAATGCTAAGAAGAAAGTTCACTCCCAGAATAAATGTAGTACGAGATCAAGACGGGAAAATGCTACAGTCACAGGACGAAATAACCAAAAGATGGACGACATAGTGTGACAGTCTATACAAGGATCACAGGGGTGGACATAACTTAGTAAGAAGCTTGAATAGCATCACACCTGCAAACACTGAGGAGCCACAAGAAATCCTATACTCCGAAGTAGACGAAGCGATACGCTCACGGAAAAAGAAAAAAGTGCAGGACCAAACGAAATCACAGCAGAAATGCTACAAGCATGAGGAGATCAGCTAGAACGTGAAATCCACAAGTTATGCAATAAAGCATGGCAAGAGGGTACTATTCCAGACGAATGGGGCAAATCCATCCCAGTACCAATACCGAAGAAGGGAGATCTAAGCGAATGTGCAAACTACTGGGCGATCTCTCTAATAAATCACACGGGAAAATTACTGCTAGCCGTGCTACTCAACAGGTTAAAGCAACAACTAAAACCCCACCTCTCCGAAGGACAAGCAGGATTCAGAAAAGATAGAAGCACAATACACCAAATCCTGACACTTAGGTTAAAAAGCAGAAAAAGCGAAACGAAAAGGAAAGAAGATATACAATTGCTTCATACACTTTTAGAAAGCATTCGACACAGTAAAACATAAAGTCATATGGACAGTACTAAGGTCATATGGTATAGAAGAAAAGATGGTCATCCTACTGCAAAACATATAAGAAAAGTTCAGTCAGCAGTACGAATAGGAAAGAATCAAGGGGAACGGTTCCGTACAGACGAGGAACCCGACAAGGAGACCCCATGTCATCACTGCTATTCATCGCATATCTCGAACGAGCAATGAATCACGTGAAGGAAAGTAAAACTGGAATTAACATTAGTGGAACACTACTGAATAACCTGAGATTTGCGGATGATATCGACCTAATAGATGAAGACTGTAGCTCCCTGCAAAAGCAGTTCGAGACAACCAAAATAGCCGCAGAAGGAGCAGGACTATTTGTGAACGCAGCAAAAACCAAGACAATGGTCTTCGGTGAAAGAATCATAGAAAAACCTATACAGCTAGCAGGTACGCCAGTAGAGAATGTGTACAAAATTCGAATATCTAGGAAGCTCAATAACATGGGATAACAACTGCTCAGAAGAAATAAAAAGGAGGATAGGCAAAGCAACTGGTGCAATGGCATCGCTGAAGCACATATGGAACGGAAAGAAACTCACAATAGAGAACAAAGTGAGAATCCTAACAACATGTGTCTTTAATGTACTACTATACGCCTCAGAAACTTGAACCCTTAAAGAAACCGGCAAAAGAAAGCTACTCGAATTCGAAATGAAATGCTACCGAAGAATTCTAAGAGTCAACTGGAAAGACATGATCAGAAACGAGGACATAAGAAAAAGAACATCAAGAGAGGAGACAATAATAGACACAATCAAGAAACGGAAGTTAATACTATTTGGTCACATCTGCAGAATGAGCTATAACACGCTGGTAAAACATGTGATGTTTGGAATAATAGATGGAAATCGTCGAAGAGGACGTCCATGTAGAGAATGGCCGGACGACATCAAAGACTGGTGTGGACGCAGTGGACAAGACCTGTACCATCTAGCGCAAGACCGACGGATATGGAAGGAATTAATCCGTACAGTGGTTGGCTCCAACGGGCGATAAGCCTATCGGACATTATGAATGATGAATGACTAAGTAAGTGTCTTTTTTTGANGGGGGCTTCACAATTCCTTAGCTATTTAACTATGTATGCGTCTTCTTTATATTCATAGTTATACAGCTAAAGAATTATAAAGCCTCCGGAAGCCCCCTAGCTCAAAAAAGACACTTACATAGCTATATAGATAAGGAATTCTAAAGCACCAGCCCCACCGCGTCACGTATATAAAGGGTGCCTTTTCTTTCTTGAAAATTCAGTTTGAAACTGAAAAGGCCATAGACACTTTTCATTATATATATATATATCAGTGGAAAAAGTGTGATCCTTTGAACGAAGAATAAAATACCTTTTTTTATGATGGAGTGGAACAATAAATCCCTCACTGTAGAATAAAATACCGTTTTTAAGAAAGTAATAAACCCTCTCTCTCGAAACCGCATGTTAAAATACCCTTGGGGATAATAGCGTATACCCTTCTCCTTAAATTTCAGATTAATAAACCCTTCTTTTCTTGTATCATCTTTTTTCATATACCTTTCGTTTCATATACCCTTAAAGTGTTTATGACGCTGTCATAAACTCTTCAAGGGTTTAGCGTGATTTGTAGGCAGGACAAGGGTTTATTATTTTACTCTTTTTATTTACAGTGTGCGTTCACCTACTAGTCAATTTTTATATATTTCCACTTATTTTTGATGATCAATTAATATAATAAGATATGTAATATTATTGTCTATGTTGAACGCTTCTGGGACAACAGGCACGCTCAATAGCAGACAGACATATATATTATCGGCAGTGGAATAAAAATATAATAGTAAAAAAGGACTGAAACCAACCGATTGAAAAAGGAACGTTTTTGGTTCGTAGGAAGTACAAGAAACAATATTACAAAATATGATGTTCTTATGCTAAAATTCGTTCCGAAAAATAGTTTTGTTACAGCTTATGAAAGCTTGTATGGTAGTTGATGTTTTAGGAACTCTATAGTCACTAGCATATAGTGGTAAAATATAAAATCTATATTAAAGTAGATCGATTCACATAAAAACGTCAAGCTTTTCGAAATAGAACCACTCAGAGCGCGGTATGTTCCTGTTGGTGTTAAATAATTCGAAATGATCAAATGAGAAAACTAAATACATTAGAAATAATCCTAGTGAATTTATCAATATTGATAATAGTGCGTTAGGCACGCAAACGAAAGAATTTCTCAAACATTGCTAAAAGCCCTAGTTAACCCTTTACGGCCGGATGTTGCCATTTGGCAACATTGTGCCAATATTTTAAGAAAGGTCTAGCTATATTATGGATAGATAGTGAATCAATAGTTCAATAATTACTACAAGATATTTTAGAACGCACTCATAGCCCATGAAACAAAACAAAAACGTTCAGCTGAGAAAATTACCTGAGTGCTTCTGAATACTCCTAAAGAACAACTGAATCATAATAGATGTTCTTATGGCACCCTTAATTATTCAATCCCACAAATCACTAGTGATAAATTTCTCCTCTTTGATCTAGTGTATATTGTATCACTCAAAGAGATGATTCAATGAGTACTGACAATAAGAGGTATGGATGTTGCCAAATGGCAACAGCCGGCTGTGAGGGGTCAAAATTTTTGAAAAACCATTTTTCGTTCTCGACCATCGCTATTCGCTATTTTGCGTTTTTTCATTTATTCATACAAGACCAACGCATACAAAACATATCTGGTGCATTTACATAGCTTTTCCTAGTTTGAAATGGAATTTTCTATGAAAAAAAGTCAGCATAATAGTATTGTAGCTCTCAATAACTGGTATGGAAATGGATACTTGATTTACGTATCCGCATGGATGTAGAGAAATAAATGATCTGCAAGAATACCTATCCTGATTTCCACCAACACAAAAAGCCATACAACTACTCTCTCCTTAGGTTCAAAGTATGTCAAATTCTTCATACAAAAGTTGATTTGAATCGCGGAGAAACGATGCAGGTATATCGTATATATTTTTACGCTTTTTCTTGAATAATTAAATGAAAAGGACGCGAAATAGTGAATTTTGATGATCGACAACGACAAATGAATTTTTCAAAGTTTTGACCCTTTACGGCCGGCTGTTGCCAAATGGCAACATACAGCCATTCAACATCTAAGTACCCTTCAATTTTAAGAAATAGTTTTTTGCTATCTCTATGGCATGATAAGAAAATATATGCAGAAGAAAAGTTTTAACTATGTCGCTTATGAGAGCCGGCTGGAAAGGGTCAAAGTAATATTCATTTTGCGCTAGACGCACAAATTTATGCCAGCTATATTTCATCTTTACTATTTTGACATATTAAGTTTTATCGAATAGATCAAAGCTGATAGAACTAACACAC
>OENM01002721.1:0-14881 GCA_900239745.1 Rotaria magnacalcarata
GGGTCACCCAACCCGGTGGGTAGCGGTGACGACCCAACCCATCTGGCATCTCTGATTCTTACACGCAGACTTAATTTAAAGATAGGATTTCATAGAGTAGCAATTGTGTCGTCTTAATAAAAGTTTGGGAAACCATTAGAAACTTATTGTATCGCCAGCCATTCCGATTTTATCGTTTTTAATATATACTAAAACATATCTCAATGCCAAATTTTGTTACCCATATTAACGCTAGCAGTATACCGACAATCTCTCTAAAAGGAATACTTTGCACCGCCTCTGAAAATTATTGCATTCAAACAAATGAATATACGGCGATTAAGGACCAAGTGCATTAATTACTAACATATTATTATAATGATCGATGAGTTTTAGAGTTATTATTCATTTATAGCAAAATCAAATATATTTTCTATTCATTTCTGGAGTGTTGCATGCCATTTCCTAAGATTTTTTCATCGTAAAAAGAAAATGACTTTAAGAGATTATTTATAACGAAAAATATTTTGCAGAACGTGCAATATTTAGTACACTGAATATGTAGATAATACCATACCAGACCAGAACTAATTTAATGGCAACTGCAAAAATTTGCTACAACGATATAATTGTGTGAGTACCATAAAATCAATGAGAATTCTAATATGCCCCTTATATTGCTCTGTTTTTTAGAGAAAATTTCTACTACCTCGTGCGATTCTCAATACTCTCATAGCACGTATAAGAGTTGGATTGATAGGCAATATATGTCCATTATTCATTTTTTCCAACACAATACCAGCTATCGATAAAACAACAATGACGCTATCAAGTCGGTTCCATCTGAAATTAGTAAAAATAAATAAAAAGTTAAAGGATGATTTTATTTGTATTATTTCTTGTAAATTAATACTTGTCTTTAAAATATCGAAATGGTCCTAGAGCAATAATCTTTGATATTATTTCAATTATAAATACACTTGTAAATACGTAATTGCAATAATCAAGAGTCATACCAAGAGCCTATTGAAACGAATAAAACGAATAATAAAATTTGAATTTTATTTACCGGTGGCATTAAATAAAACTCCAATGACATTGTAATAACATTAAGGCCAATAGCAGCTGCAATAATTAAATCAAAATATTTACTATTGCATAGATTATGTAAACGTCTTCTCCATGGTGAAAAATGTGCATAATATGGTACTTCACGCGTACGACGTCGTTTACGTTCTAGTTTTTTGACTCGTTTAGCTGTATGTCTTGCTTTTTCTTCGCGTTCTTGTTCAGCACGACATATATGAAAATTTTCCACAACTACACCAACAAACATGTTCAATACGAAAAAGCTAACAAGTAGTAAAAATGAAATAAAATAAACTAATTTAGCTTCATTATAGTTTTTTATTGGTTGCATATCAATATCAACAGCATCAATACCATTATACATTATTTGTACCCAACCATCTCGTGAGGATAAAACAAATAGAGTTAATAATGCCTATAAAAGAAAACTAATACCATACGAAATACTTCCTCGTTAAAATACATACTTGACCTAAATTGTCAAAATTATATTGTTGATTTTTCCAACGATGATCGGACGTTGTTTCACATTGTTGCCTTGTTGTTATATTCCGAGCCGAGGGACCTTCACAATAATAAAATTTTCCTTTGAATAGCTAAAACAAGTGTCAAAGATAAATTACATTCAGACGCAAGAGAAAAATAAATGAATTGAAAACATTTACTTATGATTAGCGATTTGAGAGTGTAGAATACTTTCTGTTTTCTGAAATATGCGAAACCGTTATATTACTTATAAGATATCGAAAACGATCTGCCACATTTGCAGTCACAAGCAGAAGATGATCAGCTGACTTGTGGTATACTCTTCTATCTACATTTCATACATTTGGGCTATTACGATTGAGAAAAAGTTTTAGATCTTAATAATTATAAATTAAGACTCCTTTTTATTAAATCAAAAATAAAACTAATTGGGATAGTTAACAAGAAAGTTTACCTGAACACCAAGAATACCAAATATGATGAAAAAAGTGCAACAAATAACCACAATATGACCAATCGGTCTTAATGATGAAAGTAAAGTTTGCACGACAAGTTTAAGACCAGGTGCTCGACTGATAACTAGAAATAAACGGTGGTAATGATAGATAAAAAACAAAGAAATTCAACAATAAAATTTGTTTTTCTGACCTCTTAGTGGTCTTAATGTTCTTAATAGACGAAACACTCTTAACATACTAAATATACGTGTTGCTGTTTCTGATTCGACATGTGATGATGTTACTATTCCACGATGCATCGTAGCAAGATCAATAATTGATATAATAACAAGAGAACCATCCAAAACATTCCATCCATTACGTAAATAAGAATTTGCTTCACATATAAGTCCACTTGCAAGAATTTTCATCATCATTTCAATTGTGAATATGATTGTAAAAATAATATTTGTTATATTTAAAAATTGTCTTTCCTAAAAAAAAGTATTATGCTATGATTTTTTCAATTAAAAACAAGTAACGTTCTAACATACATGACTTGTTACTGGAATAGATGGACGTTCCATAGCAAGTGTTATACAATTAAGAGCAATAAAAAATAGAATTGAATAATCAAATGACTTTTTTACTATTAATCGTTTTAAAGCTTTACGTAGGCTAAAAGATATTCGTCTATGAATTGTTGTTCGCTTAAAAAGAATTATCATATTTTACCGATTTTCTGATGAAAATATATAAAGTGAATAATTTTCACGTTTTACTAAATATTTAGAGAGGAATTTTCCACAGAAACGAATTAAACATAATCGAGAGACCTGAAAACACAAGGTAACAATTCATCGAATTTGAAGAATTAAGAAATAGAAGTAATTTATGTTAGAAAAGTTGAATGCATACTTTATTTTGTGATTGATTATTATTTTTTGTAAGATCAACTTGCATATCAATTGAATTATTGATGAGCGTCGACAGATTCGAATCTGTTTCAATGATTAATCGAATAGAAGTTTCTAGATGTTGATTATTATTTTCATGTTTTGGTGTTTCATAGATACTTGATGTTTCGCCGTCAATCATTGAATAAGTGGTATTATTAACAGCTAAATTTGAATTAATTATATCCTTTTTAATACAGTTTTCTTGATCAATAATAATATTCCCTGTTAGTAATGGCTGATAAAAATTGATTTGTCTTATTGGATTTATTAAGGATTTTCGTTGTTCAGAACTAAGTGTTTTACATGAATAATATTTATGTAAACTATAGTTTGCATTCTTTTTTACGGCTGAAATAGTGTTACTACGTTTAAGAGATAAAGAATGCTTTTTTATTGATTCTAAGCATGTATGATAAGTTCGCGTTGATGATGATGATGATGATTGAACTTGAGATAAACGAGTTTTTATTATAGATTTATATGGAGATGAATTGTTCGAATTTGTTTGTCTCTTTGAACCATTTTCAACAATACGTAAAATTGAATCATTTTCATTACTTATGGCAATCTTTGGTATACTCATTGTTTTCACTTCTAAAAGAAATTTTTGTTTTTATTTTCGTAAATGTGTTCTATACCTTTAGTTCGAGACGTTTTATTTTCTTGTAGACTTTGTTTTTGATTGGATGATTCATCAATTATTAATTCATGTAAATTAGCTGATACTTCAATATCATTTGAAAATATCCTATGTTTCTAAAAGTATAAAAATAGATTTCCTCTCTATTTAAAATAACATAAGATTCTTCACTTTTAATGCATCATTTTTCGATACTTGATTTTTAATACTTCCATTATTAGAAGTACCACCAGTTTTCTAAAGAAAAGTTTAGCAACAAACAATTTACAAAAAAGAAAGATTTCTTTTGTTTTACTTCTGTCGAAAATCCTTCAACAAGAATGGCAACAAGTAAATTAAATAAAACATAATTTCCAAATGTCATCAAAGCTATGAAATACAATGCTGCCCATGCACTTGTATTTTCCATTCCATTGTAAAGGACTTCGTTCCAATCTTCTTGAGTTAAAATCTAGTGTTTAACAATTTATTCTATTAGTTCAAATTTTTTACTATCTCATTATTACATATATATATATATTATTACATTTAGTACATGATGCAAAATCAAGGCTAACACTATAAATATACAAAACAAAAAGATAACATCAGGTATCACTGCGAAAAATGGATCTTTCGATATTATAATGTTCTGTTCTTCTAGTAACACTGTTTTCTATATCTGTACAGAGTAAATAATTTTCTAAGAATGTCAAAAGCATGCATTGTTTACCAATAAGGCCACTGAAACAAACTATTCGATAACAAATTTTTTATTTTCTACTTGGATTTGTGTTTAATAATGAGTATTTTCTGAAGGTCTCATTTCCATAGTTCATTGATACTCAAATCATCACCAAATCTATGCCTACCAAGAATACTATATGATAATCATCGAAAAGAACGAATAAAAAGACAGCTAATCTCTGTTCTATTGTGTATACGATATGAGAACATTGAAAGCAAAGGAGATCTTTGGTTCTTTTCTTTTGCTACGAAAGCATGAAGGTTAAAATTACTTGAAATACAGTTAAGGTTGCCCATAAAAGTGAATCGAAGTTTTTTCGTGAGCATTCAAAATCAATAGGTTTCGCATGTTTTACTTCCATGTGTTTACAAAATTTGCAGCCAAAAAGATTCATACCCAAGATGCTGAAGAACATTTATTTATTTATTTATTTATTTCTCCGATCATTTTTTTTTGTTTCTCCTAGACTTACCTGAAAATAAAAATAAATAGAAGTAATAAAGAGAAAAATGTTGCAACATTATCCATTGTTTTCAGCATGACAACCTAAATTATAAAATAAATTATATTTATTCATTGTAAGTTGTTAGAATTCAATCATCTCAGAGATCGTCTATCGAAATTAAAGAAAGTAAAAGAATTTGCTTTTACATTTTATTTTTCTCTCATTCGACTTTGACTTGAGATAAGAAACATCAATGATAACACATCAAAAGTTTGACTTACTATTTGTGCAATATACACCTTGTTATTACAGTTCTGAGAGACAAATATTTGTGCAGTTCCGAATTTGGTTTGTCTCTTGTCACGAGACAAAAAGAATTTTTCCGAATTCGAGACTATCTCGTAAGGCTTTACTTGCTATGGGTGACTTATGTAGGTCAACTATTATCTTTGTCATAGTGACAGATCTGAGTAATGAGAGCAAGAATAATACTTAGAACGGATCTATGAATAAACTGTGAAGCTTAACTGGCTAGATATCAAACTATGACAAAGAAAAATACATTTAACAATAACGTTTAAAAAAAATTTATTCTTACTAATTGTCGTCTAAGTGTTGGCATAAATCTCACAAGTTTAAGTATACGTAATAATCTAAATGTACGTAAGACAGATAAACCACTATTTTTGTTATCTTGCAATTCAAGAAGACTCATAATAACAATTGTACTATCAAAAAGATTAAAAGCATTTTTAATATACTTTAAACAGCCATCAGCAATTATTTTTAAAATCATTTCCATTGCAAATAATGATGTAAATACTAGATTAATATATTCTAATGCATTTGTTAATGATTGAGGTTGCCCATGATATTCAATACCCATTGATAATGTGTTTATAACAATAGCTGATAATACAATACGACGGAAGTATTTACTTGCAACAAATTTTGATATGTAACTTTGAAAAATGATAAAACAAGACCAAATATAATTATCAAAGAATTGAGATTTTTTAGAATTTTGTCTTGTTTCTTCTTCTTCTTCTTCTTCTGCTTGTTCATTTACACTGAATTTATCATTTATAAAATTTTGTTGATAACAACTGCATCGATTTTGGTGTAGATTTTTATCTACTTTTTGAAGATCTAAATAATTAGACTTTTTTGTTTGTTGAACTGATAGTTTTTTATTTGATAAAATCGATCGAACTGGACTATTATCAGAATCATTGTTCATTTTTAATATCGTGTTGGAGACATTTATGGAATCAACAATGACCGATTGTTCCGAACTAGCAGTGGGTGCATCAGCAATAGACGGACATAAAGATGCAGGTGTTCGAATAGATAAACTATCTGCTACTTGATAGTATTGACAATTAGATCGATGAATTATTTCAACAATAAGCGATGCAGATGAGTTTACTTTCGAATTTCTATTTAGATGAATTTGAACTGGTGTTGATTTATTGCTTTGAGTTTCTTTTCGACGACGTTTTAAAATCTCAATTAGATGTTTTCGATTAGTCTATAAAAAGAAAATGTGATTCGTATATTTTTATTTTTATTCAATTGAAAAAGTATTATGCACAATCATAATTTAGAAAATATTATGATGACTCCATGGATAGTTATATAAATAGCAATTGTTGAAATAAATCTGTACAATACTTTGATTTAGGTTGAAACTGGTTATGAAAGAACTTTCAAATCATATTGTTTTTTGGGATATTTTTTATATCTTAGGAAGGACAGCGTAAGCTCAAATATAATTCTGATGAGACGAAACGCTAAGCTTCTTCTTTTATCATCCAAAGCATTTACAGAGAGGAACCAATAGTTATCTTTTGTAAGATACTCTGACTTCAAGTTTTCCCAATTTACGGCTTTAAAAAGTGTTTACTCATTAGAAATCATCCGATTATTTGTAAAAAGTAAACGTATAATTAATTAATTCGAGTCTAACTAATGGTTTAGTCTTACTTTTGCATGTTTTTGTCGATAACGTCTCCATAAAATATGAAATTGTTTATGTAGATGCTTCAGTAAACGTTCAATATATTTAATTGTTTCTTCCCAACAAGAACCTGGTTCGTCACTCACTGATGTATTTGATGAACGCGAAAATTTTCTTCGTTCGTTTAACATTCTTTCTGTTTCACGTTTTTTTGTTTCACTAAATTGTGTTGCAATAACAACAAGACACAAATTAATCATAAAGAATGAACCGATAACAATAAGACACACAAAATAGATCCAATCCCAAAATGAATGAGCATCTTGTATATAATACATGATATTAACCCAACTTTCTAAACTAATTATCTAAATAAAATATAAATATAAGCAATTAAATAGAATCCGATATGAATAATACTTGAAATATAACAACCCATGCTAAACCAATATTATCAAAACTAATCGAACCCGAATAAGGATTTTTATCAGAAACATTACAAAATTTATAATATTGATTCCAATTAATACAACCGTTGATTGATTTATTCGGATTTTTTAATAATTGCTCATTAAATGTGTGAAAATCAAGTTCACATGTCATATTTCCTTTTCGTAATTTTGGAATATCCGAACATTTCGTCATTCCACTTGATTGATGTTGCGAACAAACAAATGAATCTTGATCAGATGGAACATAAAAAGCTCGTAAATGAAAATCTCTAATAAATGAACGAAATCAAAAGAGAAATCTATTTTTAAATTTTATTTTCTAATTATATTTGATTCATACTCAAAAATTGCATGATTAGGTTTACTTGTCATATTGAATTGTAAGAAACACCGATTACGTAATAATCCTTTCCATAATTGTACACCAACAATACCAAATACGAAGAACACAAAAAAGCAAAGAAGTAAAACATTTCCAAGCATTGGCAATGTGTCAAGTAATAACATAACAAGAATACGCATTGATGGAACACGATTTATAGCACGCAATGGACGAAGAACACGAATTTTACGAATAGCTGATAAACGTAAATTATCACCTGGTAGAATGGCCTCTATTAAACTAAAATTAACAAAATATTTCTCGTTTCTATATTTATTTCAATAGAAAAATATTCTAAATTGTTTCAATGTAGTCTGATGTTGTTCGACTTGACTTTAACTAGAAAGAATGTTATTTCTCTATAGACTTCGTCATATTAGAAGTTCAATGGAATATTCAGCATTGATAAAATGTCTTCATTGATTATATTATTACTTATCGACTTATAAGATGTCTCAAGCAAGTTGAATGTTTTACATCGTCTGGTACAAGTTACATTGCTTTACTTCTCGTTTCTGTTGTAATAATCGCTGAATCTATCATACTACTGCGCATGGAATGAAACGCGACTAGTTATTCTCTTGATGAAGTACCTTAAACTTTCATTGAAACGAATCAATTGAATTATTGTCATACGCAATACAGATGTTTCCAATATCGGTAGCATATTAAGATGTCAAAAATATCTTGTTATTTAATATCAGATTCTTATAATAGATTCATTTGAATTATAGAATAAACTTTCTACAATATTTCTAAATGTAAGAAAAATAAAAGCTAAAATCGATATATTTAATCTATGTTTTCTGACGGTGACATCATACTGTTGTATGCTAAAACAAAATAAAACTTTCGAATATCAATGATTTCAAACTTTGATTATAACTATTAGAAGTTCAGTTTTAGACAAATTTCTGACTTTCATTCATTATATCTATTGATACTGTAGTTTAAAGTATGCATTTCACAATCATTTTTTTCCTTTTATTATCTTTAAGTAAAACTAATGATGAACTTTGAAGATATTCTTTCAAGTGAATTTCCACATTTTTAAATCGTAAATCTAATAATCGAACGTGAAAGTTCATACTGAGATTAACTTTTAACAAATATTCAGAAGTTTTGAATCGGAGGGCTTCTACAGTACACAGACAATGTACACCGAAAACTGAACAGAGTGTTTATTTCAAGCATGTACATAAAAGACTTAGTTTTAGCAGTAATAAAGTGCTGTTGTTTGTTTTAAGAATCTTTGCGACTTTCACTTTGCAAGTTGATACTCTTCGATTTTATTTATTTCGAACTATTGACTCTACATGATGCATAAAACTTACTCAAAAACAACGATAAAGCAATCTAATCTATTCCAGGTATCAGCTAGATATGTTCGTTTTCCAAATACTCCCATCGCTATCATTTTAATGCACATTTCAATAGTAAAATATCCAAAAATAAAATAATCTGTTGCTTGTAACCAAATACAGCGTGCTGTATCACATTTTTTTGAATCTTGTAAACTCGAATGATGTTCACATGGTTGATACATTCCAAGTGTTATACAATTAAGTAAAATAACAAACATACTTATACGTTCAAACCATGGCCATGCTATTAATTTTAAACATTGATAACGAAGTCTTGTTGTTTGTTTTAGGCAATAAAAAGCTTTTTCAACAAAGTCAGGAAATGGTAATTCGTTATCATCGGTTTCTTCAAAATTACGTGAAGGTGGTAAATTTGATAAAACATTTGTTGACACATGTTTATTCAATGAACGATCTCTTTCATATAGAAGTGTATTATTCTTGCATATTGTGATTCTTGTTGGTGATAGTGGACAAATTAAATTATTATTATTATTGTTCAATTTAGTTGTCAAATGATTCGTATCCATGATTAAGCAAAAACTGCTGCTGCATGATCTAAATAAAACAGATGATAATGAAATTAGGCAATTAAATATTATCGTCCATCAAATTATGAAACTTGTTCTTGTGAATCTCGAAGTCAAGCCGATAAAAGAAAACTCAGAAATTAAATTTATTAATAATATATTTTTCTTTTTCAAACATTTGTCGAACTGAAAAAAAAATAGTAACAGATAAATATGCAGCGGATGATGATAACAGACGATCTAAATAGAAATTTGCGTCATTGTGTTTTATATAAAATAAAGGTTCGAAGAGAAAATTCTATTTTCTTAACTTAATTGACTTATTGAACTAGATGGTATTCGAGTTGCACTCGCATACGAAACGCGATGCGAAATAAGAATCCTGATTTTCTGCAAAAAATCTACAATTCAGAGAAATCTTGAATAATTTTTATGTAGCCATGATGCAATTCATCACTCTGAAAACTCTATTTTTACGTAGCAATATATTCCTAAGGATCGATTTCAATTGACCGATTAATTATCTCTATGATTCATTATTTTAGATCAGCTGTAAATGAATAGGCTATAGTAGCTAACATATGTTCATGACGTCACTTTAATTATCTCGCAACAAATTTCTTTCATTTTCGAAACACATTTGTGAGCGAACGAAACTTCGGATTGAAGATTCGAAAACAGAGATAAAAAGGACGATCACGATACTTTGATCTCACATTTTAACGACTCTTCTATGATTTATAGTTCTCGAGATCATTGCAGCACAAAACGACGAGATATGATGCCTACGATCTCAAGTAAAAACGAAAGAAAAAAAAACTCACGACGCACTACATAAATGCTTCTTCTTCGCATCGCATTAAAAATTGTCTCTTTCCCTGAATTTATTCAGAAATGAAAAAAAAACGGTCAAACAAGATACTATTAGAATCATTAAAACAAACGTCATCTTTTTCTGCGCACTAATTATCATAGAAATATTTAAGTATTTTCTACTTAATGAACATCACAGAAAGGATGTTCAAATAATAAGTCTCATCTGATGAAATTAATATCCTTAATCTCTAGTATAGTTATTCATTTTATTAATTAGAGATTAGTGGTAGAGATAGGCACAGAGTAAAAAAGGACAAAAAAGGAAATAAAACTTGGCTTTGTTTTTTATTTTAATGATGAATTATTTTTTATTGTGTGAAAAAATAAGAAAAATAGCCTGACAAATTCCATTTAAAAGCGAATAATTTCTGGATGTCGATAAAAGTATATGTGGTATATGAGTGGACTTATTCAGTATAATTCTTTGATGAATATGAAACATAAACGAGACTGCTTTTTTTTTCTTTTGACAGATTTTACCCTTTTATGTATAATTTAATATTTTATTCTTTGTCATTCTTCCTTTATTACCGATATAGCTTAAACGTGAATAACATTAGGATCCGATGATGAAATATATTTGATAGATACAAAGTAGATTTTATGTTGCTTGCTATTTAATTCTAATATAATGCTATTAGAAGTCAGGAGTTTTCTAATTCGATTATCGAATCGAATGTATTTTTTCTCATCGTTCATTAGTGCAAATCAAATATACGGTGAACAAATTCCCTTCCTTCTTTTCTTCGAAAGCGTCAACAAGAAAACAAAACCCAACTAGAATAGTATACGATGAAAAAAACTGTATCTTATGATAAACTTATTAAAATGAAGAATTTCCTATTGTTTTGCTTGACAAATAAGATCTACTATAGTAGTTCTTATTTCTGTCTACAGCAAAACAATTTTTTCTGTCGTATCAACCACAAATAGAGGCAAGCACTAATATTGAACAATGATACAATAGTTAATTTTCTCATGGGTACAGTAGGACTTTTGCTTTTTGATTTGACAAATGGCAAATAAATTGAAAGCTCACGTTACCAAGTTTACCAATATCTATAAAGAGATCGATGCCGATTGGTTGTTCTTCACACGATGTAGTATTCTTTCTTCTGGTAGACGTATTTTACTTGAGTTGTCTTATACTGTTGCTATAATTGAAACTACTCCAGAGCCTTCATCCGGTGCTTTCGTGAGTTTTTCTTCTGTTTGTGTTTTTCTCGTTTCACGTTCGTTATAGCATGTTTGGTGACTTGTTGTTTATTCATTCAAAGAAAAGGAGATTAATTATTATGCTCTGAGTTTCCTTCTGTACAGTTTTCTCTACAACTACGACCCTCTATTCTTTTCCCATCGTTTACAGTTTACAAAAGTAATGATAGGCTATTTCACTTTACTAATTTACCTATGAGGCTATCTCTTTTTTCGTTCGTTTTCTCTTGATTTACAGAAGCTAATAAATAAATTTAAAAAAAACTGCTAGCAACATCTTAATATTATATAAATATATAACTTATATATATATATTTCTATATTTCCATATAAAGATTGCTACGCTCACCAATCTAGTCAATGTAAGAACTTTTAGTTAATATTTTTTTGCGAAATACACGAGTATTTTATTGAGATATAGAACAAGAAAAAAGATAAATAAATAGGGAAATCACAATAGACACGTAAAGAAAAACAAAAACAGATGCGTACTTGCACATATCCACATCATACATTTCTATTGTGAATGTCATGATCTGTTATGACTTTGCCACAAAATGAAACGAACCGATTCTGAGATACGTTTGCGTTTCGTTTTTTACCTAAACATCTATATTCATATGTAGAGAGATAGACCTAACTAAGTTCACTAACAACACGAAAAATAACGTTTGAATGCTTTCTTGTACTTAGAAGTATCTGTGAATGATCTGACAAAATAGCGACAATAATCGAAAACAGCAGAATGTAAGCATTAGAATATTGAATAACATATAGGCAATTATTATCAGAAAGCAAAAGAAAATGCATTTGTACATATTTGTAATAGAACACAACTTCACTTCATATCTGTAAACAATCACAATACACATATTATAAGAAAGAACTAAATATCAAATATTCACGATTGACAATGATCATGTAATGTCATACTTGTATGAATACAGTTTTTGAAAAACACGAACAATGCTAAGATTTCGTGATACTATCGCCTAATTAATCGATAATCTGGTGGGGGTGTGGATGTTTTTGTAGAGGGTGTGGGTGTGGGTGGGTGTGGGTCTGAGTGTGGGTGCATGATCTTCTCTTCACCCACACCCCACACCCAACAAAATGAATATATGATTAAGACTAATTATGATCGTTCGAAAACTACAAAAATATTTTTACACTTTTGATATTCTATCTTCTTTATTCAATTACTTATGTTTTGAGNCATTAATAGAAAATTTTCTTAGGATAAAAATAAAATCATTGTATAAAATATGTTGATTTTTTTAAATAATTGATATTAATGTGATAGTTTGGGAATAGTTCCAGCAGAGTGAAATGTTCAAAAATATTTTTCATAGAACTTTGTTAATGAGTGTGTGGATGGGGGCGGGGGTGGGGGTGTAGGCCTTGGTGAGGTTTGGGGTGAAGATGATGTTGTAGGCCTAGGCTACGGTGATGATAGTGGTGCACTTAAAAAATAGTTGCTCCATCGAAGGGTGTGGGTGTACTCGAAGATAAGATTCAAGCGTACCTATGCCCACACCTACACTGAAAAAAGGTACCATACGAAACCCTAAAGGATTCCGATTTTTGCAACCAAATCGAAATCCTTTTAGGTTTAGTACAAATTAGGTTTCGTAAAAAGCCTTCATCTTCAACAGCTCGTAACTAGGGTTTCGCACAAGGGGTTCCGTATAATTCATCATCGAACATTAAACGAAGCTCTCGTCCAATGCTATGCTCCATCACAGATTGCAGTTTTGCATCACTATATTATGCAAAAACACACCAACACCCCACAAAAAACATACAACACCGATGAGGCATCAAAAAAGAATCCCGACCAAAAACTTTCCCAAATTCTATGCATAATTTCAGCACATCTTTCTAATGGACCCACCAACTTGGTCAGGACTCACTCAAAAACCTCAGGAACATATTGGCCAGGGACCTGCTTCCAAACCATGCGACACAATGGATTTTTCCACAAAGCGAGGCGATTATCAGGCACTTTTCTGCCATATCCTCTACGCTCAGGCGCGGAGAATAATCTGCATCAGTTGTTTGATCTAAATAAAAATAAACTAACTCATCCGCTTTCAACTTTTAAAATCGAACTCACCATTTTCATATTCTAAAATGATCATGGATCTAAGTAAAAAAGGAAATTGTTAATGAGTTTTCAATATCAAAAATCGAACTCACCATTTTTATTTCCGAAAATGATCCTGGATCTAAGTAAAAAGGAATTTATTAACGACTTTTCAATATTAAAAGTCAAACTCACCATTCTCATTTCCGAAAATGATCATGCGTCTAAGTAAAAAAAACATTACTAATGATTTATGAATATGGAAATCAAACTCACCATTTTTATATTCGAAAATGATCATGGATCTAAGTAAAAAGAAAATTGTTAATGAGTTTTCAATATCAAAAATCGAACTCACCATTTTTATTTTCGGATATGATGGTGGATCTAGATAAAGAAAAAATAACTGATGAGTTTTGAATACGAAACTCGAAAGGGTTTATGACGAAATCTCTTGGGTTTCGCAAACACGAATGGGCTCAGGACAAAACCTTTCGAAATTTTGAAACTTTCAAAAGTTTTTTACAAAACCTTGGATGTTGCTAAACCTCAAACAGGTTTCGTAATATTCTACGGAAACTTATATAATTTAGTAAAACTTTACGGAGCCTCAAAGGTTTCGTTTGGCACTTTTTTTTTCAGTGTAGGGGTGTCGCATTCCATTCCAAGGAACAGAACGCTAGGAATGGGGAGCTCTGACACCCACACCCACACACCCTATGTAACAATAATATTGTGATTAATCCATTATGTTCGTGCATCAGATTTATTCATAGATGATCTATGATAGATTTTTCGTAAAAGATTCGGCACCTTCAAACAGCGCTAAAAAAATGTAATAAAATCTTCAAGGCAATCATACTATGAGGCGAAATATGTTGTTCGTAATTGCACAACTATTTCTGAGCAGCAGAAATTCTTCTATTTATTTTTGTATGCGGACGCCTCACAAATGCTCTGTTCTTTATTGTTACTGAAAGAGTACTTACGAGAAATTTCAAGGTTTTTTCCCTTTCTTTTTCTCTCCGAATCTATCGAAAAAGAATGAAAAAAGAACCTTCTAGAAGTAACTGTCAACAAAAAAAATTCACTTCACTTGCCAGATAGTCTAACTTGCGCAGAAAAAGCACGAATAGTTTTTGTTTTGTCTTCTACACACTATTCACAGGTAAGCAAGAGCCAAATTTCCAAGTAAAACGTTTTGTATCAATTCTATTGAAAATATAGCAGCGTTTTACACATCTATTATATATG
>OENM01002722.1:0-12264 GCA_900239745.1 Rotaria magnacalcarata
TTAAAAGAAAACATACCCATGTTGCGAATACCGGATCATTTTTTGCGGTAAACCGCGGTATTTATCCGTTCTGCGGTAATGGGAGCCAGTAACCGAACCGGTAAAACCGCGGTTAACCGCCGATTTTCATGCGGTTTTTATTACATGGGTAAGTAATAAGAACGAGAAATAACGACAAGAAAAAACATCTATATTCGCCTATCCAATTTAGTAACAATGATAAAAAACGAATTCAAAAGTGGACAAAATCATCAGTTTGCGATGCCAACAAATGTTGCAAAATAGTTACTGGAGAAATCAATATAATTTCTCAGTCAGGCCAACAATTTTGGCCTGGTCTAGCCTGGACCAGGCTGGATATATTGGCTGGGCGGATCAGGCAAGGTCAAATTTTCAAAATTCAGCCTGGACAGGTGGCCTGACCTGGCAGGTCACCAGGCGCCTGCCAGGCACCAGGCCAGGTCGGCAGCTCTGATCTGTATGAGTAGAATCATTTCATGTGCTTGTACACTTTGTTCGAAAAATCTGCATAAATAATGCAATAATTGCTGAAGAAACATAACGAAATATACAGAAGTTTGATTGAATGCTTATTGAAAAACAGATTCTGATTTTTATGACGAAATGTTTTTCAATGTTGATCGAAGTTTTGATAAATATTTTTAAAAGAAAGAAAAATTCATTGATAAAGACGAAATATCTTCATCGAATATTGAAATTAGTCAAAAATAATTATGAACTATTATAGTTCATTGCGCAAGATTCATTTCATGATAAAAATGAATGAAGTGAAATTATTGAAGAAAACATAGTATCTCTGGTGAATTGACTAAAATCATTAAGTAATATCAAGGCGACAAAAATAGTAGAGAATGTATTTTTCAGAATTCATAAAATAAAGAGAGACTAGAATTAATATGAAAAATGAATACATATTTTACTTTAATATTCTTATTTGGTTTTATCTTGAATAAATAATCATTTTTCTAATTCAAACCTGAATAGAAATTGAAATATTTATATAACAATTTCCTGACTGTAGAAACAGAATAATTTGAAAATTTTTTATTCATAACGAAATGATATTGCTCATTGATATATTCATTGCTATTAACAAAAAATATTCAAGAATGTATTTACAATATTTGAAGATGGCTTTAAGGAGGCGAGAATCTAGAAAAGAAACTTAAGATTTGTTTATTTCAAAGATAACTTTAGGAAAATTATGAATTCATCAAGAGTTAGATAAAAAACACATTTTTCAATATATGTTTCTATTTGATAATAGCAATAATCTTTTATTTTAGATACAAAATGCTGCGGTTTTTACTCTTTAATAATCTTTGTATGATTTGTTTTGACAAGAATAATCAAATTACATCTACACTAAATAAAATATATATTCTTATCATATCGTGAGAATAAAATAGCTGAGGTCAAATATTCACATTGCAGCCGTGAATGTCATAGTATTACATTATTGGTCTTTGAAATTTTGTGTCGCTGCATGTGCTTTTGTTATGTTTTCCAAAAGTAGACCACCGCAGACGTTGCTGATAAAACCATATCGGTGCTGCCACATTAAAATCTCTAAGAAGAAATGTTCTATTAAAAACAATAGTGATATGGCTTTGACATGTACATATTGAAATGTCATTTTTATCGAATGACTGTTTGAACTGTTTTTGCATTACAAATCTTTTATTTGATAATATGCAATAATTTGTAAACTTTTCGATTATGGAAATCAATTTTTTCAATGAATTACCTTGCAGTCAATAACATGATAACATTTTAAAGAGAATATTTTGTTGAGAAATCTTGCTTTAAGTTCAAACTTTATTCTTATAACATATGAATAGTGATGGGCCGAAGCAACATCGCGTAAAGCGTCAGAACGAAAAGAAAACGATCTGACGACTTTTGCGTAAGTAAGACGTAATTTTCTTTTCCTTCCTGCACGAAATTATGGAATAACGTATATATCTTGCTGCCATGCTGAACACGGTATTCGTAATTTCATGCAGGAAGGAAAAGAAAATTACGTCTTACTTACGCAAAAGTCGTCAGACGTTTTCTTTTCGTTCTGACGCTTTACGCGATGTTGTTTCGGCCCATCACTACATATGAAAAGGATTTTTTTTAAGTAATCGTCTTTTTTTTCAGAAATATGACTTATTGATTAGTTTCAAGATAGGAATATGAGGGAGAAAATTCTATCAAGAACTAAACCAAGAACATTTGATGGCTCTTTGAAATACACTGAAAAGATTCAGAATTTTACTCGACTACTAAATTTCTGCTGAGTCGTTTTTTTGTTTTTGCGTACTCAAAAAGTGAGTACACTAGATTCGGTCAGTGCGTCCGTCCTTTCGCTAATACGATAACTTTTGAAAGCCTCATCCAATTGCGATGAAATTTTGTACACAGAATGATCTCATCAATATCTCAGTCGAGTTCGAAGATGAAAGCAATCCGTTAAGAATTGGTTAAGTTACGTAAAAAATATCCTTATTTCTATGTGAATAGCGACCTATTCTATTTTATTATAATTGTTTCTTGAAGTACACATAACATTCGGATGTAAATCCGATGGTTCCGCATTTTCGATAAATAATTTAGGAGAATTCAATTGAAATGTTTTGCTCTCAATTACAATTATTAATTGGTAAGACACTACTATCCTACAAGAATTATTCTATGAGTAGTTGAGAAATGCTAACTGATTAATAATAGAAAAGAATATATCTGTTTCAAACTAAAAGAAATTTTTCAAAAATAGTATCAAGAAAGATGATTTAATTAATGTTAGAATGATAGAAATATCAATCGTTGATTTTTCAGACATGGTATTAAAAAAGCCTTCTATGAATATAAAGATTTGTGAAAGGTCATATACATGAATGTTTTAATTGGATAATAATAAGTATCGATAAAAACAACTATCAAAAGATGATTCATAAAGTGATTTAATATCGATTAAAATATGTTTCATTCTTTTCAAGATTCGCTTATAAAAGATGTATTGTTCAAGATATCCATGAAGAAGATTGATGTAAATAACAAGATAAAGTATATGAATAATAAGTATCGTTGACTGATTTTCTGCAAATTCTTAATTGATTGAAATGCAAAAAATTTATTGTATTTTAATCAATTAAAGTTATGATAAGACTAATTATTTGTTAGATGTTAAAATAAGTTGAGTAATATGTTCAATCATAGAAATTTGTTCTTGATGATTATTAATAGCATGATCCGCTTCTTCAAGCAGTAAAAATGTTGAATTATTTTTATTTGCTAATTTATTCTTAACAAAACTTTCAACGTTATCTTTGATACTCGATGGAACATATTCATCTTGTTTCGACCAAATCCAAGTTATTGGCGTTTCGATTTTTTCATAAATCTGATTCAATTGTTCATCTGTTAAATCACTTGAAAAAAGATCTTCAATTGAATTTGGTTGATTAAAAGATAAACAACGTTGAACAGTTAATGGCGGATCATGAAGATATCTTGGTAACCATTCTTTGATATTTTCATAATTTTTTAAACAATAATTTAATTGATCTTTTGTTGAAGAAAGCTGAGATAAATATTGTCTATCACTAACAGGTCCTTGAAGAATAACTCGGTGAATTTTTGGATGTTTTTTCTCTTGACGTAGAAGATGAATAATATCTTGACAACCAGTCGAATGTCCCATTAATATAATCGATGTTAAATTAGGTCGATTATTAATTAAATATTCAATTAATGTTTTTAAATCTTCAATATCATCATCGATCGTATGCCAACCATATTGAAGATTCGATGAACGCAATAATGGTTGAATTAACGTATAAGGGTCTGAAAGAGATTCGAGTTTAGATGAAAGTCTTTCAACATAAGGAAGTGATAAAAGACCATCACTAAGACCACCGATAAGTATCAAACATCGAGATGATGACGATAATGAACCCGATTCAAATGCAACTAATTTATATTTCAGATCGTATAGAAATAAATTACCATACATCTACAATAAAAAAATGATATATTCAAAGAATATTTATATATTAATAAGTGGATTGAGAAATATCAGACAGATGGCAAATAGAATGTGAACTAGTGATGGGCCGAAACAACATCGCGTAAAGCGTCAGAACGAAAAGAAAACGTCTGACGACTTTTGCGTAAGTAAGACGTAATTTTCTTTTCCTTCCTGCANTGCAGGAAGGAAAAGAAAATTACGTCTTACTTACGCAAAAGTCGTCAGACGTTTTCTTTTCGTTCTGACGCTTTACGCGATGTTGTTTCGGCCCATCACTAATGTGAACCCGATTTGGTTTAATCATAATAAAAGAAAGTTCGCTATTCTTTTTCCTAATAGCATCCAACATGTTTCTGTTTCTAATGATTTATCTAATAATGCATATGATATTTAATGCAGTTTACTTAGGGTATACCAAAATTTCGTGACTCGACATTTAAAATTTTATAAAACAGTAAATATTGAATATTTTATTATGGGAACACATAGTATCACGTCTCGTCTTTAATAATCTATAGAGAAGCTCTATCTTGGATTAAGTTCTAACATCGCGCTAGAATAAAGATATAGTACTTATAGTCAAGAAATGATCCTGAAAATATAAAACCAGAATACGAAAAGTAAGAGATATTCGTAGTTTTATTTTATTAAACGCTCAAAAAAAATCCAAGATAGAGCAACTCTATAGATTATTAAAGACGACACATGATACTATATATTCCCATAATAAAATATCCAATATTTACTGTTTTCTAAAATTTTTAATACCGAGTTACGAACTTTTGGTACGCCCTAAGTAAATAATACCTAGACATAAATAAATAATTCATTGGAAAAAACAATACTTTCACCTTTAACTATCTACTTGTTTTCTGGATTATCCTTGAAAACATTCATCTATCTAATACTAAGTAATGGGAAAATAGATCAAAACTTATCTATGAAGTAGAAAGAAGCCAATCATCATATAGTCATTCTTTTTCTTTTAGACTTGATAAGCAGAATCGAATGAAAAAGAAAAAAAAAGAAGAATAGCCGTTGAAACGCGATGCATTCGACTGAAAACGACAAGACCACATTTCATGTTGTAAGAAAAAGGGCGACAATAAATACCATCGATTGATTCATTGATTCATTTATTCTGTAAAATACATGGGTCACATATTTTTCTTGCTCCATTTATAATAACATTGAAATTATACGAAAGAAACAAGATTTCTACTTGTTGAAGTGTGCATTCATTTTATTAAATTTAGAATCAAATAATAAAATTGCACCCTAAAACGAATGGATTATTTGAACATGATAAATACATTAGATGATAAAAAATGTCATGAAAAAATTGAAAAAACAAATTCGTCCAGTGATTCATCAATAAACTCACTCGTGTTCATAAAACTATTAGTGAAGATGTTCATATTGGATTAAATGTTTGAACTGAAACGAATACAAGTGTTAATATGAAAATTTCGATAAAAAATCTGATCTTATCAATAAACTTAGTAAGATAGTTTTTTCGAAGAGAAAGATGAAATAGATTTAATTTTAACTTTTTTCTTCTTAAATTGAGGTAAAACACATCATCAAATAGATGAGTATTCGAAAAAAGGTACTACAGAAATAAACGAAATTGTATGAAATGCTATTTGACAGAGTTGTTTCTGATACGACAGGTCAACAACAAAAATTATTATCTGATACTAATAAATTTTCAATAACACCCTTAACACGACAAGATATCGATTTCCTAGAGTAGAGCGAAACAATGGAAAGTGACTTCTTTTTTTTTCTAAAGAGGTACAAACTAAAGTGAGCCAACAAATTGATTAAATTGCTGCAAAAGTTCCCGAACTTGCTAATGAAGATGCACAACAATGAATCCAATCAATAACTGAAACATTTTTGTTTATTATTATTTAGTTACTCAATATTTTATTTTAATTCTATTTAGATGGTTACAACGAAATCAGTGGTAACAGAAGAAAATCATGCACCAACACTAACGAGTGTTAATTCAATAGGTACATTTATCGAATTTCAAAAACCGTTTTTTTATAATGTATAATATTTCCGAAACGAACTGTCTGATCTACGTCAAAACGAGAAAAAAGCTCTGAAAAAGAAGAGAATATGTATTTTATCAACGACATTTCAATTTCAAATTCTTGAGTTAATTTTTATTTATTGAAATTCTTGATACTTTGTGAAATATTAAAATAAGCTACGCATGAGATCAGACTTTCTTTGCTCTTCATTAAGAAGAATTTGCTTGTCTGTACATATTTCAAATAAAAAAAAAACTTCTGTATTTGTGTTAAGTCTGTCTCATCAAGATTGAATCTTACTAATAACTATAAAAGAAAATTAAGCTTACGAATATTTAATACAAGATAGTCTAAGGTTTGGAGAGCGTTTTACTATGAAGTAAACTAAATATTAATCTATGGAAAATTTCATCTTTTTAGGCATTAAATGAAGTAGAACGAAAAAATTATTTAAGTGAATGTTATGTCTGACATCTTTATCTATATGATGGAGGTTAACACTCTTTTGTTTTGTTTGTTTTCCTCTCGCTCTCCCCCTTTTGTTTATTGTTATAAAACAGTTATGCTTTTATGTGAATAAAGAAAGCCCTGTGAACTCAAGACATAACAGTGAAAATAAATAAATTTTCTATTAACGGAATCACATATTATATCTAAAAAAAAAGATATTTTTCATATTTATTTATATTAGATATTTATTGTTTTACATTCAAAAATCGTTTTGAAAATTATTTTTTGATTATAATTCATTGATTATGATAGTTAGATTTTTTTTTGTGAAAATTTACGCACGAGAAAAATAAACCTTGGGAGTCCAAATAAATAAATAAAAATTTTCTTGTTAATCGGCCACGTTTATTTTTCTACACGGAAGTGGTCCGAAATGAACAAAATATTTCTACGTAACGGAAGCAAATATTGGGTCGAAATGATTGATTGTTTAATTTTACTTTCATTCTTTTAGTATTATTGAACTTCCTTGTATTAGCTTTGTCATTTATAATAATCTCTTCTGCTTTATATCAAGAAAACAGATTATCCTACAATAACAGAAGTTCTTCAAGACGTTCATAATTTTTAACGCATCGTGTTGGTCCTAATGATCAATCAACACAATGAAAAGAGTCTGACTTGCTTATGTCTTTGAGAAATAACAGGATAGATGATTTTCAAAGCTCGATTTAAAACTTTCTTCAAAGATCGAACTTTTGAAAACTAGCTCATATTGCGAAATTTGTCAAATTTGTTTTCTTCTATAAAAAAACAAGACAGTCAACTTTGAAAGTTTATAAAAACAATATAAAATTTACAATTTCATCATGGCAAAAATACATCTTAAGATAGAAATAATGAAATTAGAAAAGGTTTTACAATAAACTAATCTCGTTAAAGTTTATGTCTAGGCAAATTTTCAAATTGAACTTTGAAGATTAGTTTTTTCTGATAATTCTGAAGCGTACTACATTATTTACTTGAGAATATGTTAAAAAATGCAGCATCTCGGTATTAAATTAGCTGAAGGTTGAAATTTTTCAAGAACACTCATCGTAAGTTCGAGTCGATGTGATATACGTGGTGCTAACTAAAAACTGATTAATCATTTGACAGATTTCTTCCTTCAGACTTGAAATGATTTTTTTTTCTAATAACTACATTTATCAAATGTCTCATTTATTTTTATTAAACAGAATAATTAAACTGATTCTGCCGAATTAAATACTCAGTCCAGAGCTGGAACCGGTAAGAAATCCATAAACCGGTCCTGTCCGGCCGGCTAAAAAACTTTACCGGTCCGGTCCGGCCGGACATAAATTAGTCTTGAACCGGTGAAATTCCGGCAAATTGGAGAACAACTGATGGAGTTAATTCCTTGAAAATTGTTTCAGATAGCCAAAATACGGTAAAAACCGATAGAGTGAGTTCCAGCAATGATATCAAATAGTTAATGGTTAAATAGGCCTATTCAAATCTTATGACTCAGCTCCTCACATTATAAATGCTGATAGCTGAATACTCTAAATTTTCTGATCAAGCTTCTAAGGAAAAATATTTGAAAATATACTTTAGAGAATTTATATTCTCGATGAAATATGATTAAAGCTATCAACAAATCTGTAGAAAATAAAAGATAGACGTTTCAAGTTCTATTATCAAGTCATCTTTTTACAATTATGTATGATAAAAAAATAACACTGTCAATAAAATAGAGTGCATCGACCAACCAAATTGATCTGCTGCCGCACTTTCGTTGATTTCTCTTGTTACTGTGAAAGAAAATGAGATGTATTACTTGTGTTTATGATGACAATCAAATATTCCTTCTAAACTACACAAAATTTTGCATCATCAACCGTTTCATAAGACTTTCTATATATATATATATATATATATTGATAGCACAATTTCATTATATCTACTTAATAGAAAAATTTGTAAAACATTTTTTTAACAAAAATAGAGCTAAATGAAGATAGTCATTTTAAAATTTCAACCGGTGATTTTCCGGTATTTACCGACCCAGTTGACTTTCCGGACCGGTTCCAGCGCTGACTCAGTCTATGTCTCATAATCCATTCCGAAGTATGAGACGAAATTGCTAACATGTAATGTTTATATTTGTTTTGCGTAAATTTTCATTGTATTTAAATTAACAATGATAAAATCATTGAAAATAAATCGGCTAATATGAAAGAAAAGAATCATTGAAAACTGCACAATAAAAATATAATTTGATTAAAATAATCGGCTAAAGTCTTTGTATTTATTTTGCATGTCACAAAATTCCCAATTGGTAAATAATTCATGAAAAAAATATTATAATTTTTTTATTATATTTCATTTTTCCCGAGATGAAAAAATTGCCATTCTACTACAGTGAAACCTTTCTAATGAGAACACTCTCGGGCGGGACCGACTGAAAACGGTCAGTATAACGGGGTGATCATATAAGAGGGAGTTAGGCAAACAAAAATCTAAACATAAATTTTATTACTTTTCATGTTCCTTTAGGCAGTTTTTATCATTTTATTCAGTAGTTTACTACTATTTTAACACGTTACACATTTCCAATTAGATTAGGTTTAAACGTCACTTGTAGCTTTTTTAAAGACAGGTTTAAAGAATTGGTAAATATTTCGTTGTTTGGAAACATGCACGTCGAGATATATATATATATATATCGACAAGCTCCGATTGAAGATGTGTGATAAACGGATGTAATTGGGTGTGGGTCTGGATATGATGAAAAGATCAACTCCGAGAGCCACACCCACACCCACACCCACACCTTTACCGATGATCATTCAACGTCTAGCGATGAACAGTCAGACAGTGTGGATTATACTTATTACAATCCTAACGATTCGAGAAAATGGACTGAACAGTGACTTTTTATGTAAGACTTTTTTCCTTTTTAACTTCATTAAAAAAAACGTGGTGCATAGCTGGGGCGCATAATATCTCGTATCTTTGCTATCAAAAGCTGCTTGGAAGTATAAAAATCCTTCAAGTTACGAATTTTCTCTAAAAAACTCAAAAATCGTGTTTATTTTCGAAAAAAATCTTTTTTTGATATAGAGGACCTCTCAAAGATCACTAAAAATTTCGATCCAAAGATGGTCTTTGGAAAAAAAACTATAGTGATTCTGAAAGAGCAGAACATGGGCTATCACACCATGGTGTTATCTCAATTTTCATTTTTTTGACGAAAATCTACTGTTCTTGAGAGGGGGGGGGGGCGGTCGCCTTAATTATTTTGAATAGATTTTTTGAAAAATATGTGACATGAGTAATCTATGATCGTTTTATTTAATCTTGATTTTCATCTTGATCAGACATGTATAGAGAAAACAAATGTTCTAACTGGATTTGAATCGAAATAGTTACTTCTTACTATCTTATACTTAGCTGCTCATTTGATAGTCAACTAAAAAGAAGTTGACACTTGAAGAAGCATTGTTTCAAGTAAGAAAAAAGTCATATTTCTTTTATGGAATATACTTGATACATTTTTCTCGCTGGAAAAGTCATATATTTTTAAGGCATAATACTTAATACTTTTAAGCTGGCATAACCGTACTTAATATCTTCTCTACGGGGTATATTGAAATGTAAATATTTTTCTTCTCATTGGTGAAAAGATGATTAGAAACTGCAGCTAACTTAATACGAATAAAAAAATTTTAACTAATTTTGTTTTGTTTTTATTTAATTTCCATTTGTTATTCATTAAAAAATAGTAACATGCAGCCTAAAATATTTTATAAAAGTTTTTTATTTGAATTGAAAACAATAGACATTCTTCGTTTTTTATTGACATTTATTGGAAAAGAAATATCAAATACATATCTATCTCATTTAAATTTTGTCGCTTTTAAGCACTATTTTAAGGAAGTTTTTTTTATTATATTGCGTACATGTTATTCTTCGTCAATAACATTAAAAAGATTTCTTCTTTTTTATATCTCCTAGAGAAAGAAGACAAACATGCATTTTCTATGTTCCCTTAGAGGTGCATTTTCACCTAAAAGTGCATACTGTTACCATAGCTTCTTCTTTTTTCTCGAACGAGTAAAAAATATAGGTGTGTTTTGACTTTTTTTGTCTTGATTGTTTAGCATGCAATGTACTTAGGTTAATGTGGAAAATAGTAGATTTGGTAAATACAATTTGTTTTCTTTTTTTTATAGTATAGTATCTCGTTTTGAAGGAAAGATTTATGTAAAAGTGATTGACTTATGGACAAATGGACAAAGAAATAAATCAACAGAATGATTTTTAAATTATGTTGTTAAATATTTAATAATTTTAGACTCACTTACTGGTTCTTCTCTCTCTCATTGTTCCCAGGTCGAACTCACCCCATCGGATCCGATGGGAATACGTCGGAAGTCGTCGGAATCCTTGGTATTGGATTCCGACAGGAAGTTGTCGGATATCGGAAAGTGTCGGATTTTTAGGGTTCCGACAGGACCCGGGTCATTCAGGCATTTTCCGACATCCGACAACTTCCTGTCGGAATCCAATACCAAGGATTCGGCCAACTTCCGACGAATTCCCATCGGGTCCGATAAAATCCGATAATTTTACGCTAGGATCCGACAGGATCCGACTATCGGATTGTTCGTCCTGGGTTGTCAAAATTCTACAGAGAAAAGCGCCAAATATTACTAAGTATAAATAAAACAGCTGATTTAACAAAATTGCCAACATCTAAAAGATCGTTGTAGCTGACTGAATTACTTATCTTTTTCTCGTCGTTATTACGTAAATTTAATTTTTTCGATATATATTTTTAACATTCATTGGTTAATATTAGAGGTGTAACAGTTCTCAGATCTAAGTTCAGATCAAATGAACGAACGAACTGTTCGGACAGTTATTTAGAACTGGTCTAAATTGTTCGAGTAGATCAGATCAGATCTAAGGAACTGTCTGAAGAGTTCTTTTGATAGGAACTAAAACTAAACTGTCATACCCCTAGTAAATATTGACTATCATAAAATATATTTTATCAATGTGACAAAAAAATAAGCTTAGAAAATATTGAATACGTTAAATATTACACTATACTCTGTTTTATCCTGATCTATAGGTATACATTTGACTAGTTAGGTATGTAATAAACTCTTATATTAATCTAGATCTAAATCTATATATATAGTCTAGTCTCTTTGAGTTAACTCATACCTAAAATAGAAAAAAATTTAAAAGATTCAAAGGAAATAAACTTATTATGATTTTTGGTTCAATACTTATTGACAAAGATCAACATATGAAACGTAACTTTTTAATATATAGTATATACCCAGGTCGAAAAATCTGACAACAGATCGTACAAGGCCTTGCCAGATCTTGCACATACAAGATTTTCTATCTGATCTTACGATAAGATCAGACCGTATCTTATTACATCATGTTTCGAAAGATTTCATCAGATTCTGAATGAAAGATACTCTCATAAATCTTACAAGATTCTAAGCTTAAGAAACATGCATGAGCCGATCGGGCGATTCTTGTCAGAACCTATCAGATCAAATAAGATTGCAAAGCAAAAGAAACATGCAGTAGTACGTAATGCAGATCTTGCCTGGTCATGTATGATCATACCTGATCTGTCGTTGCCCTTTTGTGAAACACGATCTGAAAGGAGTGTTGAAGTATATAGGGTAGAAATTTGGACCC
>OENM01002723.1:0-14861 GCA_900239745.1 Rotaria magnacalcarata
CTCTATACGAGGCACTGGTCAAAAAATTTTTTTCGACTATTCATGTACGTTTAAAAGGTCAAAGTCTCAAACCAAAAACACCAAATTTTTAGAACATTTGGATGCTCTATAGTAAAGTTAGCAAGGACTGACTTTTAGACACTCAACATTTACTATCAAAAAATAGTCAAAAATTATGGTATAAATGTTTACTTCAGTTATACTTCAAGAACTTAGAGAATCTTTTCATGTAATATACCAAGAGATAGAGCATAAGTAACTGAAAAAAATGAGCTATTTGGAGTATCGCATATCATCTATTTATTGGGAATTTGTAATCGAACACGATAGGGAAGTGTCAAAATTTACGTGNAAATAGCTCATTTTTTTCAGTTACTTATGCTCTATCTTTTGGTATATTACATGAAAAGATTCTCTAAGTTCTTGAAGTATAACTGAAGTGAACATTTATACCATAATTTTTGACTATTTTTTGATAGTGAATGTTGAGTGTCCAAAAGTCAGTCCTTGCTGACTTTACTATAGAGCATCCAAATGTTCTAAAAATTTGGGGTTGGTTTGAGACTTTGACCTTTTAAACGCACATGAATAATCGAAAAATAATTTTTGACAAGCGCCTCGGTTCCTTGGTGCCCTCGGGGATCGTCTCTTAATAGAAAAGCATATAGGACAAGATATATAGATGTGCAACAATTAGAGTACAACATCAGAATTGCAAGTAGGTACAATAAGTACATTGTTATCGCAGCACCATGTTGAATTGTATTTATTTTGTGTCGCTTATAATTTACAATGAAAGAAACATGTTTGTTGCAGATAATGTTAAAGTGGATTGTGATCATGTTAATCATGAGCAGCGTCAACAACTGTTGACTATCGTTGATCGAGGCACCTACGAACAACTGTTTGTCCGTTATTATTCTTTTGTATCAGATTAAAAAGTATCTCTTTTATTTTATTTAAGATCTTTTTGCAAGCATATCATCAACGACCATTTCGAAATCTTGACGAAGTGATGAGATACGATGGAGTTATTGATGATCAAATTGATTTTATTGATTGTATGGCAACAAAATATACTGTGACACCATTGATGATTGCTGCAGGGAAAGGTTCTTATGAAAAAACAAAAATTCTTCTCGTTCATGGTGCTAATCCAAATGCACAATGTTCAACAGGGTCAGTTGGAAGAATGTTCTTTTTTGTTGAATATGCAGCTTTTTCATCTAGAAAAAGAGCTAAAAGTAGCTGTGCACTATCTAGTAATACTTCTTCATAATATATCGTTTGTAGATGTCTGATAATAAACGCACTTTCGTTTAACTCACATACAAAGCTTGCAATCTGATGATACTTCGTCTATGAGTAAAATTTCAGGTCGATATTCATCGGAAATGCTTTGCTCTTTCATGATAGCGTCCATATTTACTTATCAGTAGATCAGGGATTCGAATTCTTTAAACTTGTGTTAACCTTGTCAAATTCTACTCAGAGAAGTATACTACGAAGTGAAACGATGTACAAATATTGAATGTGTTTCTGAATGAACTAAGGCAAAATTACGCTTGTGCTGACAATCAAATTTTATTGTCGTCTACATACATTTGCAGTGTCACCTTAATATAATCAAGATTAATAGCATTTCATGGGAAATATCTGCTTTTGTCTAAAATTTTATATTTAAATTTTGTTTATTTTTTTTGTGTCAAGTGATCCAGCATTACATTTGGCTGTTCATCGTGCAAAATATGATATTGTTGATTTACTTTTGAAATATCATGCTAATCCGAATGTATGTAATCAATCGGGAAAAACTGCATTGCATCGTGCTGCTTTTTCGTATACTGATGAAAATGCAAGTCGCGTACAAGCATTACTTCAAGTAAGTATGTATGGAATATACATTGTCTCCTTTTTTCAAGGGGAGGGGGGGGGAGTGGATTTCTGTACTTCTTCGTACTTCTCAGTACGTCTTTGTACTTCTCTGTACTTCTTCGTACTTCCTCGTACTTCTTGGTACTTCTCCATACTTCTTTGTACTGCTGACTCTTATAACACTCATTCAAATTCTTTTTAACCATTTTTACTTTATATGAATGCTGATCTTATTTCAACAGTCTTTAGTAATTATGTTTTAATAGCATTTAAAGCATATTGGCAGTATAGAATTATAAAGGAAAACAAGAGAAAACAAAATAGAACGACCACACTACATCGTTAAGAAGGTACGTCACATTATGAACCAAGCGTTCCAAGGAATCTGACCCTATTTTTTATAAGTCTCAAAGTCCATATTGAACACATTATTTTTCACTCGTTTACTTTCAATAATAGTACAACTGCAACTTTCATATCTGAAGTCGCGCTCCAATATCGATAAAAAATCTTTATCACCGTTCTTTTGGAAAGCTTTACAGTTCAATAGAGCTGAATATACTGATTGCAAATATGACGTTTTCCTTCAGAACCAGTAAGGTAGAAAGAGATTCACGAACCACTCTTCGAATACCTCCAAAACTTGTTTTTGACCTGAAAATCCTATACAATTTGATTTAGATTCTTCGAAAACAGTTTCATTCGATGCAGAATTATTTTCTTCTGTTAAAATTTGTACGAATATCTTCGACATTCAAGTCGTGGCCTATTGAAGTATGTCAAAAACAGCAACGATCGAATTCAATTTTTATACATAATGAGTTTTACAGTATTCTACACCCCCACCCTAATTAGAAGGGCACCCAGAAAATTTCGAATGATCGCTGCAATAAAAGGCCCGGACTTTATACTATGTCCATCGTCGCTATCTCTTGCTATGTGTATCGCTGTTTGTAGAAAAGATGATTTCCTTCCTTTCTTTGCGTGTATACATGTGTTCTCTTGCGTCATCTTTTTTTCTCTTCTGAGAAAGAATAAGAAAAGACACAATCTTCCCGTTCATATATGAAAGATGAAAAATCAATACTCATCTCAAGATTTCCAAAATTTTTCATCGATATAGACTAAATTTCAAATAGAAGCCCCCCTCTGAAATTCCATTTTCTCTGCCATTATAGAAGGCCCGGGGCTTTTTAATGCGTGAGGGGGAGGGCTTAGTTATAGTTTCTACGCGTGTCCCAGCGAGACTTTTTAACCAAATGCGTGATTCGATGTGCTTTTTCGGATGACACCATTTCTAACTTGAAATTCGATGTCTGGTGAACCACTTTTCGCTTAACCGCGACACTTGGCAGCAGATTTAACTTTGATTGCAGCAGTATTAGAACGCTTTTGAGTAAAAGAGATCTTATTTGAATTCATAAAAATGTAATAGTTGAAATCAGCGCAAAAACTAGGACTGGCCATAAGTCTTGTAAATCATTTCCACAGCTTTCGCTCTCGGTCACATTTTGAAGCGCGGTCTCTTCAGAGATATGCGGAGAAAGGAATTTCTATCAAAAATCCACTTTGGTAGTAGAAACGCCCTTCAAAACTTGTAAAATGGCAACTAGGAGACTAAATTGGAGGTTTCGGAATAATTAAATAGCTGTTTTATTAAAGTTTTTTATGTATCCTTCGAAGTACCACAGCTGAGCATTCGAAAAAGAAAGTTGCGAAAACAAACTGAAGGAGGCATATNTTTTTTTGTGCTGAATTCAAATATCATATTTATTGGAACTCGACCAATGAGCTTTCTTCTACAAAACCTTTCAATACAGGTGCAGAGAAAATCGAATTGGCTGCTAACTATGGTTATTAAAGTAAACGTGTTACACTGAAAATCGATTTTCAAGTTAGAAATACTGTCATCAGAAAGAACACAGTGACTCAAATATTCGATTAAAGCACGCGCTAATGCACACGTACACACTACAACTAGAGAAGACTAAAAGTCATTATTTGCAACAATTTCACCTAATCGGGGCTGTTTTTTGACATATATCGATAGGCAAAGATTTGAATTTCTAGGATTTTCTACTGAATTCTTATAGAGAAAAACGTTCTGCATCATATAAACCTATCTTCGCTGAATCAAAATCTGATTTTGGTGCACTTTCATGACAAAAACTGTGTTTCGAGGCTTTCAGCGATCGATTCAGAACTTTCTTATTATTTTACTACTCTCGAAAAAAAAAATCATATTCACAACTAAAATACTTAGCTCTATTGACTTCTAATCGAATGCCGGAGATTCTTTATCAATGCCCGAGGCGGACGTCAGGTGTGAAAACTTGACTTGTCACAAAATACAAAATAATCTCGTAAAAACTTATCAGGGCTCCATGCTGATTATCAGGCTAATAAAATTAGGGTTAAAATCCTTGAGACCCTTGGTCAATAATTTGTCACACATTCTGTGCGATGAAATGACACCCTGTCCACGAAATTCTTACTAGAAAGTGATACCGAATGAAAATCATATATATATGGGGATGGTCAGCCTGGCCGGATACCCCAACTTTGTTTTTACCATATAGGTCCTATACCCAAGTAAGCAAAAAATGAAGGGACATTGCCGACATGACTAGTCAGAAATGTCCGCAGAATCCGTCTAGTCTAGTCTAATACGTCTTCCATATCTATTGTGACTAGTCCGTATGTCCTTTTACCCGTCTAGACTAGTCCAATATATTCCAAAGCATCATTGTGACTAGTTTGTATGCCCTTTTACCAGTCTAGACTGGTCTGTTTATTCATTTACCCCCACCTGGACTAGTCCATAGCAGGGGAAAATATTGTAAAAAAGGGAGAAGAAAGTTAGATTCGAACATTAGAGACGTTTATAATACTATTAAAAATCAGACTGGTGTCTTGACGGCAGTCCATAGTACAGTAAGACTTATGTCTATGTATATATTCTAAAACGCAAATGGGTGTCTTCCATATACCATGCGTGCAGAAATCACTTGATGGAAACTGATTCTCACTACCCGAAAATGCCTTTAATGGTAGCTAGAAGGACTGTTCCTAGGCTAATATAAACTGTTGTATGTTCGTAAAGATTATTCTATTTTTTTATGTACACCGTCAGTCCGAATTCTGAATTATCTAAATAAATATTAGAAGGAAAAAAGTTGTTGAATAAAATGTCCTGCTGAACTGCTAGATTAATGACTAAAACAAGACAAAAACATAAGATAAAATAACCACAGTTTTCAATTTATTTTATTCAAGTTCGTCTGAATAATTTTTGAATTTATAAAAAAATATTTTTTATTCATATGAAAAATTGAATAAAACCTAGAAGAAATTCGTATTTTAAAGCACCTTAGAATGACTAGAAATACTGATAAATTGATCTTTCGATCAAATGACTCAATGGTCTGAACGATGGTTAAGTACTAGTTGGTATGTGTGTTCGAATCTAGTTGTAGTCATAAAATATTTCAGTTTAGACTAGTCAGAATCTCGTCATTATATAAGACCACAACTCGTCATGTAAAACGTCATGGGCGCTCTTACTTTTATTTAGAATCATATTTTTGACGGGCGTCAGGATGGTACAGCATGTCTAGACTTTTTTTCGAAAAAGACTACGCATGACAAATAGAATGACTNTTTTTTATGTATTGTAGTATTCATATAATACTGATCATCGATCAATTACAAGCTGTCTATACCTCATTTAAAATCAAAATAATCAAAGTCTTCGAGAAACCCTTTGCTATTTAAGAACACAAATTTTTTTAAGACTTTGATTATTTTGACTTTAAACGAGGTATAGACAGCTTGTAATTGATCAATGATCAGCTTTATATGAGTACTACAATACATAAAAAAATCATACCATTCTATTGTATTATAGAACCTATATGGTAAAAACAAAGTTGGGGTCTCCGGCCAGACTGATTATCCCCATATATATATAAACAATCAGCTTCTTGTTTGTTAACTGATAGAAACATGCTTTTCTCAAATGATCGTCATTATTGAGTTATTCAAACAAGTCATAAATTTAATGACAGTCTCTTCTATTTTATTCTTCAAATTCAGTTTTCTTTAACAAATAAAAATACACGAACTTCTAAGCGCATTAATGTACTTATACATATTTCATAGTCGTTGGAATTACTTCTGTGTAATTCTTCGTACTTCTCTGTACTTCTCGGTACTTCTTGGTACTTCTTGGTACTTCTTGGTACTTCTCTGCACTTCTGTGTACTTCTGTACTTCTGAAATACAGAACTACGCTTTTCCCCCTTGCCCCTTTGGCATCGGGTAGATTTGATAAATATTATTCACTCAAATCAATAAATGAATTTCTAGATTTTGAGATATCTTGTATTCTCTAAATCAGATATTATCGCCTATTAATTTTTTGTAAGGCTGGAGCTGATCCAACATTAGAAGATCACAATCAGCGAATCCCATTGGCTGGTGCTGTTGTGGCTAATAATATAGGTAAAAAATAAAAAATTTGAATAAATCAACTTAACTTTATATTTAATAGGATTTATGCGTATTTTACTATCTCTTGATCGAACTTTAATAAAAAGAACTTTTCAAGCAGCACTTATTGCAGTCGATCTAGGTGAGTTCGCTTTAATTACATTCGTTTTTTTTTCGTGGAACTCACATATATTCAAGAAGAAATCAGTTGGTAGAAACTTGAATGCACAGCTTTGTCATACCTATCCCTTCATAATTTACTCCAGCAAAGAAGATTTAAAGTCATTGAGTACATTTCTAAAGCAGTCACAGGTAGGTTGTTCGTGTAAATGTGGATGTGTAAATGTAGGTGTGAGTATGAACAGAAAGCGAATCAGCCCTGAAAATACCCAGGTAAAACGAGAGTCTGCGTGGTTCTGTGAGATTTTCCAAAGAACAATGCAAGTTTATACGATTGCATAGAGCTTGTTAAACTGTACTTGTGAGTATTAGAATTTCTTGGATCGCACAGCTAGACGAATGGACTCAATGATAAGCTTTTTTTTCTTTTATTGTTGGACGAGGAGAAAAAACTATTTTTCATGTGTCTGACTCACTGCGATTAGTATGCTGAGCTATTTTTCATGATTCAATGCAGCTTCTTGATGCGTGCTTGAAATGTGAGTTTGAAACTAAAGTTCTGGTCCGAATGACAGTCTTCAAAATACTCGAATTTGGATTTCACATATTTTACTTCGTAAATAAAATGTTATGATTTTAATGCTGCAAAAAGGATTTTTGTAAGAGAAATCTACAAGATACGATTGATAAGTGATGATGCTAAGCTTATTATTACTACTCACGGTCATCCTCAGAAGATCCATATCTGTTAAATATGTACGTGAGGACTTGCTCAATGCAGAAATCTTCAATTCCACAAAGTCTACACCGTTCAAATTTTGTTTAGGTTATGATAAATGTTTGGAGACACTACTTGATTATGGTATGGATCCAAATATAACTAATCAAAAAGGTACAACACCACTTCATGCTGCGTATGTTAAAGAAAAACAACGGAAATATCTAATTAAATAATTTTCTTTGTATAATTTATCAGAGTTCGTTCATTGAAATTATCTGCTGCGAAAATGTTGGTTTTTCATGGGGCAGATCGAAACAAACTAGATAATCATGGTAAAACACCATTAAGTATAGCTGAAAATTTACAACCTGATCAACGGCAATTATTTATAAACGTACTTCTTAGTAAGTATGTTTTTCAAGAATTCTCATTCAATATCTTTCGGAGATAAGATTAAAAGCAATACTCTTCTTAGTACGCAATTAAACTCATGTCTAAAATCTGATATGGAAAGGTAGAATAAGAAGTAAAAGTTATTTACACAAGCTATATTTTCTTTGGAAATAATCTCAAGTCTAAATACAACTCTAGAAAGAATATCAACAACAAGCAAAGGTGTAGAGAGTAGATAAAGAATAATTTCTTTCAAGTTACCGCTCCAAAAAGTTTCTGTTTTCATTCATAAAAGAGATGTTACTTTTTTGGCTTGGCAAAAAAATAAATACAGCTACTCAAAAAAAATATTTTTATTTAGATACACCAAGAATGACGCTATCAGATGTTAACGAATATGCCACGGAAACTATTCAAAATACGAGACTTTGAAAAAAGATTCTAACTCTGTGTATTTAAGCGTCAATCGAATTTATGTACAAGTCTGCATTACTTTGTAATTCATTTCAGTCATAAACTTGATTTCATCATCCTATACATAACCATAGTATTTGATGAATGCGGCAGCTTCTACGTTAGAGACTCAAGCAATGGCAGAGTACAAAAATTCAGAGTGTAGACATGTGCTTGGTGGATGGGTTCAAGGTTCAGAGTATCGAGTATCGATTGCTGTTGTGGGTGTCGGTGGATGTGTTTGTGAGTATGAATAAAAGAAAGATCAACAGCCATACACTCTCAATGTTTGTGAGACGCATAGAAGTATCGTCCTCTTTAATTTATAATAGATGTTTCGTCAAATTCTTATTTATTTTCTTGCAGCATTCATGAAAAACAGAACAAAACGAAGTTTGAAAATTTCGTTCAATAAAAAAATATCATGCATGTAAATGCAACTTTTCTAACATATATTAGAGTTTTAACTTTCCATCAACTAATTAAAGCGTTTCAAACACAAAAATGAAAGCATTTCCTGTTTAAAGTCATTATTTGTGTTCTACTTTGACTGGGGAATAAAGATATTACTGTCCTCATTTTTATTACAGTACAAGGTCATTATTCAAAAAACAGGAATTTTTCATCCCAAGAGAGATTTTAAAGATTGCAATAATATATTAGAAATAATTTTTTTTACAATCTCTAGTTCTCTTCTTTCTCTTGATGTTAAATAATCAGAGATCTTTACTTCGTTCTTCTTCTTTAGAAGAAGAATCTTCAACTATGTGATGATCTCAAATGTAATGTCAATCGGAACACTGGAGTATGATACAGATGAACTCGCTCTACCATAATCCATATTGCGTTTGTCTTTATGTCATACCTATATCATTTAACATATGCTTTTCTTGCTGATTACCGTTCCAGCTCTTTAACCTTATTCTTTAAAAGGGAACATCTTGGATATCTAAATACGTATCAGAGAGAGAAAACAGATATTTTGCATTTTGCATTATTGATAGATAAAATATATTTTGCTCGGGTGTGATTCAAATGTTTTGTTTATAGTTGATTTCATTTTGTGTGTGAAGCTTAAAATTAACTAAGAAAAATCGATGAAAGCAATCTTATTAGAAATAATGGCTTCTACACTGAATATTGTATACGATTTAATCCAAGGGGGGAAAAGATGAATTTTTGATTTACAAGATTGACATGATTGACAATGATTAGCAATGATTGATAATGATTGACAGTGACTCAACTTTCTTTATATCTATTAGATCTCAGCCCAAGTTTTTCTCTCGCTAACAAGATATTTAAATGAGTGAACAGCAGGAGAGTACTGTGACTTTACAGGTAAATTTTCATACGAAACTTGAATATGCAAATGACAAAAATTTATATGAACTAATGTTATATTCGTACAGAGAGAAACAAAAGCTAGTTAAACCTAGGATTTCTTGAGGGTGTGGGTGTGGGTGGCTGTGACTGTGTGTGTGTGTGGCTGTTGGATGTTGGATGAAGAAAAGAATTCGATGCAAAACCAAACCACACCATTCAGGTCCACACTAACACCCCCCAGCGTCACCCACATCCAACCGCACCCACACCCACACCGGGGAGAATAATTTACCTAGAAATCTTCCTGACTATTCGAACACCTACAATCATGCTGGAGAGTACTCGCAAGCACTCTTTTCCATGCGGACACTTCTGGAGGCCAAACAGCAGTCACTTTCTTCCAACCATCCTGATCAACAAGAGATACGTGAATGTATTGAACCGATGAAGTTACTGGAATTCGATGGATGAAAATAAAGCTAGAAATGATCGCTTATCATGCTTCGAACACACGTGATTTCCCAGGATTCCATCAAAGAAGCGTCTCATGTCCAACTACTGTGCTTCTGGACAAAAAAGCCTATCGGATATCTAGCTCAGGTTACCTTAGGAGAATGTTAGGTCTCTCTAAGAGTCCCAATAGTTCCCAGTATTTCTATTATACAGACAAAAAATCGGAAGGTACTGAAAGTCTGCAATCAATGCCAGCTTAATTACCTGTTCTAGTGTGTCTCTTTGATGGAATATCAGGGTGGGTGTGCGGGTCTGAGTCATCGTTAGAGCTTACATCAGCACAGCCCACACCCTCGGACGAATAAACTTCATCTATTTCCTTTTCGACATCGTCTTCAGAACGGCTATCCATCTAGATTTCATGAGAATCATTATTTGTAAACGTTGCCATATTCAACGAAAGTGTCTGTCGGTCTGGGTGTGGGTGGCGGATATAGATGAGGTAGTACTCCTGTCATTCACTCACAACCACACCCTCCTCTATTCAACTATCACAACTGAGAGCACTTTACACTGTAAACGGAAAAATAGCGATAAAACCATCCTCTGAACTTGGGCTCTTTAGATTTTAGAATTTATTTTACTTTCGCATAAGGTATCTATGTAATTTATTAGGGGGCTCATCTCTTCTTTCGTATCTCTCTAAGTTTTATGAACTAGAATCAAATTGAGTATTAAATCTTATAATTGGATTTTATTTTGATGATTAATATTTAGCACATCCCGAGACTTCAGCCATAAATTATAGTAGTTCACTAAAAAACAAAGAAATTTGTTTCATGTCCTGTTTCCAATAAAATAATCTTAAGTCTATTTTAATCAATTTCTGCCTGCTGACGTGTAACTCGCATTAGTGGTCGATATATGCAGAATGTAAAATATTCTTATTGTAAACATTTTTATTACGTGTTTCATTATTTCATTCTATTACTTCGCTAGATAGCGGCGATAAAAAATTGATTAAAATTATCAGTTAGATCACTTCGAGTAAGGTCATGGTGGGATTAGAAAATAAAACGCATTACGAAAACAGTAAAAACAAATGTATATTCTGTACTCAATTTTATCTTAAGTTTACAAACTATATGAAACAATGTGAATGATTCGAATGGATGCATGAATTGTCTTGTTCTTTAGATGATAGAATATAGTTCTCATCCAAGCAGCTGAATCAGTATTGAGAAAAAAATATGTGAAGATAGCAGGTATCATTGTAAAAAGCACAGGCTAGTTTTTATAGATCTGATGAAAATGAAAATATTTTTATTTGAGTTTTTTTGAGAGTACATTCTAAATTGGGGTATAATTAATTGCATGAAATATTTACGGTAGCCACAAAGATACCCAGGCAGATGTGACAACGGAAGGAAAGCATCAAAATGGCTCTAAAGTAATAAAAATTATGATGAAAAACTACCAACAATTGGATGTTGTGCTAGACATTAGAATGTTATCTTGTAAACCATTTCGAAGTGAGCATTTTAATGGTTTTGCAAGATCCATTTTCGACATTTTTTTTGACCGTTTCGCATCATTATTTTTATTGCTTTTATGGACCATTTCTCCGTTGCAAAACCTGTCTGGGTTACTCTATCCCAATAAATCAAAACGAACACTAAATTGAGGAAGAAAATAAATATAAGTGATACAAACTAGAAGTCAGTTGAAACACCTATAGAAAATTAAACTAAAGAAAAAACATGCTGAGATAATGAGATCTATTATAATTAAAGTGTTTAACCATGATTGATAATAATAAATACATTCAGTAATACGACCACGATTTTGCAACAAACGTTTTTGTACTAATTTCAATCCTGACTTCAACAATGACCAGAGAGAGTTGTATACATCTGGTGGAGTTGTTGCAGTTTCTTGAAAAAAAGAGAATACACTGGATAGACCGTATACATATTGAATCGATGCAGATATAGATCGAGGTAGGATACCTGTAGGCCCTAACCCCAAAGCATTAAGAGTGATTGGAACAATCCAATTCATTGTCGCATAACCAGCAGCACGTGGTACAGTTGATTTCACAAGCCAGCTGTAACCAGAATTGCTCTCTTGTAAATGATGGCATTGGTCTATTTTTCGATGCAAAAATATGTGCATAATTGTTGATAGGAAGAAGATGATTAGAATTACATTAGTACAGCAGCGCGGCATTTATCACGTTAGTTTTCTTCGTATTATACGAACACAACAAATAAATTAAGCAACAAATAAATTTTTGTCTTCTATTGGAAGTCTAAAACAAAAAATGAACAATACAAAGACTTAAGAAATATTCTTAAGTTCAATTTATTTTTCTAGCCTTCTCCACTAACTATCGTGCAGAATTAAGCTACCCATTTGGAATAGGTATTTTGCTAAGTTTTTGATATTTTACTTTAAGATAATGGTCCTATTTCGATGTCTATATTAGCTAGACTTCATTGGCAAGAGCGGGTTATATGAGAAACTTGTTAATGCAGAAAAGTATGTATTTTTATATGAAGATATCTACCTTTGCAGTTTAGTGTGTGATTTGGATACTGTTCACATGCATAGAAATTTTAAAAAAGCAGTCTTCTATCCACAAAACGATGCTATCTCTACAGATTTCACGCAAAGAAATCAAAAGTTATAATTTGAAAAAACTGAAAAAATTTATATGCAGACTTCCAAATAATAGTCAATTGCAGTAACGAAACATTGTTTTTATCATGCTTTTAAAGTGCAATGTTTTGTGACTGAAGCCGTGCATTAGATGACACATGGAGAGAATGCAAAAAAAAACAAAGTTTCATTCTTATTGTTTGTTCTATTACAACACAAGGGCACAGCAAAAACATCATAAATGCAGAATCAAACTCAATAACAAAAACACACATGACTGCTTCATCGATGATGTGTGCGTCCCATGCATGTCTGCATGCACAGCCAATTGTTTATGGCTTACCAAATTAGAAATACAATACTTTACAATCATTCGCATTATTGCAAAGAAAATTTGGCATTTATTTCTGAAAAACATATGGGCAAAACAAACATGAAAAAGATAATTTCTTGAGGGTGTGAGATGAAGCTGTTAATCTTCTTTCCAAAAACACTCACACCCTCAACGCTAATTGCGGAGACTGGTTCTTTTAGTTTTATATGAATATTCATCTTGAATATTCAGTGAATATAACATAGAATTGGGTGCAAAATAAATAAAAAACAAAAATCCCTCATTGCTCTATGACGATCAAATGAAATCCTTTTCTCGTTATCTTATCATCGTTCACAAGTATTGAATTTAGCTTGCATACTTCAGTTTGTACCTTTTTTATGGTCGAGCCGAGATAATGATTCTCAGCTTTTGTTTCTTCAATAGCATTGAAAAGTATCATAACTTGCTTTTGAATCCCTGCAGTATTTTTGTCATCCATGTGTCCTAAACATACTCGCCGCGTATGCTCTACGATTGGTGGTCGTTTCGATAAAAGCATTTGACATAGTTTACAAGGAATCATTTCGAATTCGTATGTTTTTTCATGCCGTTCAAGATCCTTCGTAGTCCGCAGCTAGATATTGGTATGCCGGCAAAGTTTTCACTGAAAACGAAAAAAGGATGCAATTTTCCCCAAAACTCAGTCATCGGGAGAACATTTTGCACAAAAAGCAGTTTCCAAAGCACATTACCAGACGCAGAGCAGATAACGGTAGTATACAAAGATGCTTGTGATCGAGAATCGGGAGCCATTCGCGTGTTTTAATTTAAATTCGTCTTCCAGTATCCTATTTTTTTCGGAATCTGGTTGGGTTTCGAAATTCAAAAATGCGACTCTACTTGAACGTTTAATTCTAACATCCAGTTCGTTAGTGATATGTTTTGATTTCTGACATCGATAGCCGATTTCTCTTTTTGTATTGTTGCCCGATGCGAAATTTCAAACATTTTAATACTTATGCAAGCAAATTTAGTGCTTGTAACAGAATATAAGTAATATGCTAATAATATTAAGAACCGAGAGATCTGCGCAAAGTATAGCGGATAACAGCAGTCATGAACAAAATAGTGAATATGCTCAGGAGACACATAATATTGCAGATATACTGAAGATGCACCAGAGCTGGGCAAGTCAAGTCAAGTCTTGTAAAATCAAGTTTACTAAAAAAGTTTTTCCAAGTCAAGTCAAATTCCGACAATTAGAAATTTTTATAAAATCAGCTGATTATATAAAAATTTCTAATTCTCGGAATTTGACTTGACTTGGAAAAACTTTTTTAGTATACATGGCTTGACTTGACATGACTTGTGACTTGAAAAACACCTGACTTGCCCAGCCCTGGGATGCACAACCTATAAATAGGATACAGAGGATAGTATAACAAATATTTTCGCTTCGTCTATGGACTATTCCTTAAATTGTGTTCTATCACTTTTATGTAAGCAGATCATTTCTTATATGTTGAATGGTATCGAGTCCTTTCAGTAGAGGACTTATTGTTTTTTAAAATTTGCGGATAGAACTAAACGTTCTGAGACACATCGAAAAAAAATGGTTACATGGGTGCTTTTCAGCCTAGAAAAAGCAACTAGGATTTGAGTCTATTAATTCTCTCTACCAATATCTTGAAGAACAATAGATTTTGTTTTGGACCTCAATAAAGGACGGGGGTGGATATGCTAGCAAAAACGGCCCTATTTGGAAACCATAGTGAAACCCCTATTAACTATACATAGTTCGAAAAGAAATTAATACAAAACGACGAATCAATAAAAATTTCTGCGAATCTTTCACTTTTTTCCTGCGAGCCAGGTGATATCTCTTATACGGCTTATACAAGAGCTATATACGGGATAACTTGACTATATAGTGCATTTAAAAGTTATTATTGATAACCCAATTATATATCATTGAATGCGGCACTGAATGCTGAACAAAACCATGAAAAAACTTGCTTCGGAAAAGCTTGGGAAACGGGTGCGCATAGGAGC
>OENM01002724.1:0-14853 GCA_900239745.1 Rotaria magnacalcarata
TATCAGGGTCTATCAGGGTCTACCAGTGGTTTACCAGGGTCTACCAGGGTTTACCAGGGTCTATCAGGGTCTACCAGGGTCTATCAGGGTTTACCATGGTCCTAAAAATATTTGAACTATGATGTTTGTGCTCTCGCTCTGGATACCCTTCGAGACACCGACACTATCGTATATGATGCATGTGTGTGTGTCACCGCTCTTAACTTCTTTCCTCGTATCCACATCCTGATAGACCCTGGTAGACCCTGGTAGATCCTGATAGATCCTGATAGACTCTGACTCCAAGATTAATAGAAAATACTTGATAGAGAATTAGTAAATGATTCAGTTATTTTGAATTACTTTGTAATTCATTTGCGTCATCCAGTGAAATTTCTGATGCATTCCGTTTGTTTTCAACTACCTGAACAGTCTATTTCCAATATTGGCAGAGCAACATTACGTTGAATGAGATTGTTTACTAGAAGGCATGACTATTCATCAAAAGACAACACACTGGTACATAACGAGCAGTGATGTCAGCGAACTTTTACGGATAAGCCTCAAGCTAAATCTTGTATTATATTCGTATGAAAGCTGATACCTGGAAATGAATTAGAGCCTACTTTAATAAATTATTTTGTTCAACAAGAGATCTGTCACTTGTCACTAATAGTACTATAGTTTTTATGTAGATGAGAAAGCGACGCCAATATCTGTCGGTATGGTAGTGTATATTTGAATGCGCATACTTTCAGTTGCATCTCTGTCTCTGTTTCAGCATAGACATTCATCCGAGAAAATGAGTTATCATGCATTGGAACAGTCAGGAACATATAGAAGCAAATCATACATTAGAACAATTAGAAACAGTCACTATTCCTGTGCGCTGTGACACAGATATAAGAGGGAAGAGAACCTGCATGCAATGAAGCGTGACGACTAATAACTGTTATATAGTTCTTGTCCTTACACTAGATTTTGAGTACATTATATACTTGTGTGCTTATCGCTCTCAAGGTTGTATCATGATGATGTTGCCTTACTCAAACTCACCAATAGAATACCCTTGGCGTAAAATATTTAAGGAACCCAATGTATAACGCGTTTCTGAGATTCTGACATGCGTTTCGCTTCTGTTTTAGATTACTTTTCGAAGTGTTTTCGAAGAAAAACGCTGTTAGACTGATGTCTGTCAACAATAAACGCATTTCACAGGGTCACAATCAGGAGAAAACGCGAAAGATGTTTCTTTAATGTGTACTTTGCATCGTTTACGCTTCGAATGATGAAAGACGGATAAATTTTGCTGCAGCATCTCACAGTAAATTTATCTTCAAAAAGCATGTGCATTAAGAAAACTCAGATACTGTCATGATTGTGAAAATTATACGGAATTTGTATACAGAAGATTTGCTGATCGTATTGTTCTCGGTCATAAAGATGGCGGTGCCAATCTTTCGTAGAGGCAGGATCAGAATCGAATACTCCTAAAACTTAGACAAATTACGCCGTTTTCAAAAGGTTATTCTAAGTTAGACTAGCATTGAGCATCATAGTGTAAATAAAGTATATCTCTTGTTAGAAAACTGCTTTCACTACCTTTTCATTCAAAGAAAACGCGTTTCACAGCTTTGAATAGTGAACTGTAGGAAATATTCAAAAATTTGAAAAAAGTCAGTAACTACAGAGTCAAAAATAATGTGTATGACAGCTTAGCGTTGCTGTGAGAAAAAGGTATTTCGGCGCAACGTATGATTTGTAATAATTACTATTATGAATTTATGTGTGGACTGCCTTATAGTGACCGATTATACACTCTCCAAAATATGACTATAATATGAATTTCGTTCGTATATTGTCGATTTAGCTAGTTATAACTTGCTTATAAAGAAACTAGAATTACAGAAAAAAAAATTCTTTCAATGATGAGTATACTTGGTGTGACGGATCATGGATTTACCTTTACAAAAGATTAATAAACTCAACAAAATCTTTGGAATTGAGATATAGACTACCAAATTAAATTTTTGAAATTTTGAAATCCAACTTGAATCGAATTAAATTCACTTTAATTATGTCTTTTCACTTAAAAAGATTTATTTCGCAAGTTTTTATTTTTAAAAGTTTAATTTGAAATAAAGTAACGGGAAAATGACACTTCTACTTTGATAAAAGCAGGAAAAAATATGATTCTCCATTATTCATTCAGATGTGAAACCGAAATTTTATTAAAATCATAAGTTTACATGTCACGTCTAAATAAAAGTAGAAAAGACAGATATGTTGTTCAACTATTTTAGTTGAACGGTTTATGCGCATATCTTCTACTCTGATGTTCTCGAGTTCGAATTCATCTCTTCAATCTATCAAAATTAATGTACGTTAGCTCCATAATGATAATGAATTAATGGAAATAGGCGTATGGGTAGCATCGGTAAGTTGAGTTCTGCGAAGTCCTCCGTGGTTTTAGTTTTTTCGCCTCCACATTAAGAAATACCATAGTTTCAGAAAGACTGTGAAACGCTGCTAAAAAAGAATCATTTCAAAACGTTTATTTTAGCAGATGTGAAACGTATTAAACCGGCCAGCATTAACGCGTTTCACAACTATAGGAAAACTCGTTTTGGGAACGCGTATTTTTCGCAGAAATTTACTCCATGGGTAGCAGTAACTAAGTCATAGCCAGGATTTTCTAACTTTGCTTTTCCAAAGAAAGATGCTCTTCGATGAATTTTTCTTCATCATCGAATCAGTTATCAACGAAATAGCTTTGCTCGAATAGAAATTACATCAGAACTACGGGAAACAATACAAACAGTATGTGTTGTTGGTAAGCACTTTTCAGAATGAAACTATGAAAAATTCATTTTAATCAGTGTCTTTTCATTTTTTTATTTGATTTCGTTGACTGGTAGGGTATTCCTGTTGACAGGAAAGCTTATTCGTAGGAAACTAAAAATTATTTTCCTTGTCTGTTTATTCTACTTGCAGATCAGCTTCCTGTACAATCATCAGTTCCGATAAAGGTTAAACATGATTTTGTATATTGTTTATGTTTAATCGTGCTTTGTTCATTAGTTACACCGAATGAGCAAAGACAGGAATAATAATTCGCAAAATTCAACTAATGATATATTCGTGTAGTGGAAACTGAATCACGTAAAAAGAGGAAGTAAAAGCTGCAGGGCAATCAATCGACTGTGGTGTTACTTTAGGCATATATAGAATCAAACACCATAAGTCCAGCCACAAAAATAAAATAAAAGATATTTCTTTTTATTCAATTGCAGGAGAAAAACTGTAAGATCAGACATTTTTACAGAATCATATGGACGTTCTGTGACGAACATTTTTGTATGTGCATTCGATATTGGAATAATCTCAAGTTGTACTTAGAATAGACCGCCATTAAGATATCTGCGAACTAGGTAAACGACATTACCTGTGAGAAAAGAAAAATTCAGAACGATTATCTCTTGCATTTTTTTCTTTTGGATAATTTTTCCTTTCAGATTATGAGAAATCAAGTTAATAGCTCCGATGCGATTTCATCGTCGGATTCTACCGACATCGCAATTCCTCGTGCTGGTTGCTTTTGGCTTATTCTTATATTTGAAATTCCATCCATTATATGTTCGTTTTTCATTCTCTATCATTTTCTTGTTAGTCGATCGCTGCGTCACGCTCTATATAATCATGTTTTTATTGTCATAGCTCTCATCAATCTTGTTGTTGAACTAACCGACATTGTATGGACTCTCAAATTTTATCAATCGAATACTGTATGGTCTGTTGCGCCCAGCTTTTGTATTGCTTGGGTTTATCTTAATGAAGGACTACATATCACCATAACGTTACTCGTTGCTTGGGCTACTATCGAACGGCACATTCTCATCTTTCATAATCAATGGATAGCAACGAAAAAACAGATCATTCTGATCCATGCACTCCCACTTGTCATAACTTTAGGCTATGGTCTTGGGTATAATTTTATCATTATTGTTTTTCCACCCTGTCAAAATACATTTGACTATACTCAAGTAAGGTGTGGCGACCCACTTTGCTTTTATGACGATCAACGAGCGAGTTTGTGGGATGTCATAATTCATGATCTTATAGCAGCCATCATTATCATCGTCTTTAGTCTTGCTCTTCTTGTTCGTATTGTGATGAAAAAACGTAGCATGCATCGACCAATGCATTGGCGTAAACATCGCAAGATGACAATACAATTATTGTCCATTTCATTTCTTTATCTGATTATACATATTCCGTACATGTTATTGGAATTCGTACACAGTTGTGGTGTTCCAGAAGAATTTGGGGCCGAGTTTGTATTGTATGGAAATTTCTTCGCATATTTTGGGAATCTTCTATTACCATTCGTATGTGCCGGATCATTGCCTGAACTGGCGAAAAAAGTCAGACACATAGTACTATGTTGGCGATGTCAAGCACGTATTCGCCCTCTTGAATCTAGCAGCATGACACAGACGGCTGGTCGTAAAGCAACTCGATTACCAATCATTGTTGAAAAATGACTATGGTCTTGTATAAAAAAACAATAACATTTAAAAATAAAATCTGTAGTGTTGTTCGTTCAAATTGCTTATTATTTTAATGACCGAGTCGTACACTATTGTTTTAAATGAGTCAAAAATGAGGAGGTTATGTTTGGCAATAACCGTTAAAAGAGTTGACAAGCTGAGTGAAAAATAAAGATACAAAGACTTTTAATCTCCGTGCTTGATTGGATATGTTGGTATAATTGTATTCGATCAGAATGTAATGTGTTTCAGTGATCTAGTGCAAAGATTCTCTCTCTCTATGCTAGCTTGAAAGAAAGTAATAATGCAACCTAGGATTTTTCCAGATATTATCCTTCTCGAAAGTTGAGTACTATTCCACAGCGACGGTGGTATTAGCACATTTCTTCACCTACACCCACAACGACAACTACACGCTTTAACCAAACAGTATTTATCCTTACCTATGTAAAGAAAAATACTTAATGATCTTTTCATTCATTTTCTTGAGATGATACTAGCTTCTCCGACAATGTTTTATGGTGGCACGTAGTTTGACAACCAATTGTTGCCAAGTTCAAAGTGAAGTAGATGAAGAAGAATCATCATGAATATGTGCTGTCAATACTTCCAGCACATAGGTCTGAATGGGCCGGAGTGTGAACGTGTGACTCGATCATCGACGATTTTAGACTCGCATGCACACCCACATCCTTGTAGATAATTGATCGATACATCTTTCAGAATAAAATGGTTTTATTCGTTCAAAAATAACGTAATTCTTGTTAATTTTTATAAACTGTATGAAATAAAATACAAGAAAGATTTAAAATAAAAATAAAAATTGAGAAGGTTTATTTCGTTGACAACTTCTATGACTAATTTGTTTAGTAAATGATAAATAGAAAATCGAACTAAGCAATAAGCAGAACAGATTGTACAAGTGGCCCAATTAGATCTACAGTGTTTGATGTCATAAATTGAAAACGAAAAAATTCTCTAATTATTTTGGCTGCCGACTGAATTCGAAATATTACTGCGAGTAGCTGAGTAAAGAATTTGTAGGTTTGTGTTTCACCCCATTTATTAAACCAATAGTTCCACAGTAAATTTGTATAATGCATTTGAGCTCGATTGACAGCTAATGAGTCTTTTAACGGTGGTTCGTTTTCATTCAGTGACAAACCTTGAGAAAAAATAAGAATTGCCGAAAGAAGAGATAATAATGTTGGATCTTGTTGAGTTACTTCAACAAGTGAAATTACCAGATTCATGAAAATATTACCAATGTGAGGTGATTCACCACATAACATAAAAAATCGACCAAATGTTTCTTGGGTTTTATTCTCTTCATCCCGGCTAGGATGATTTATTGGCTTATAATTAAAACATTTGAATATGGGGAAAACAGGAAGAAGATTATATTTAACTAGCATAAAACGGTCGTCATCATCTAAACCTTCAAATTCATCGAGTTGACGTAGAAAACTAATAAAACTTAGGGCAATTTTATTAGCAAATTGTGACCAAGATATAAGAGCAGTAGTACGACTTGATACATCAATAGAAGAACATTGTATGCTTTCATTTTGAAAGAATGATAAAAACGACGATCGAATGCTTTGAATTGCTATCCAATCATCACAAGACAAAGTCTTTGATGAGGTTTCTTCTGTTTCATTTAAATCTATGTTGCCATGAAGAGCAATATTATCATCATCTTTATCCATATCCATCACGAACTAAAAACAAGAAGGATTTCATTTCAAACTTAACTGTAACAATAGTTTAAAACAAATATTGAGAATGGAAAACCTACGCGATCAATTTCATCCAATGTTTGCGAAGCAGATTCAGTTTTTGGTAAAATATTCGTTGAAGATAATGAATCTATAGACTCTAATGTTGATGAACGTTTTGGTAACATATTTCGATTTTCTTTAATACGTTTTCTTCTTCGTTCTTTATCTTGTTCACTAAGAATGAAATCTTTTCTCATTCCCACAGCAAAACATCGCTCTAATCGACATCGTTGACATTTACGATGCATGTCGGGTGTTACTGAACATTGACCTTGGCCAATCAAACATCTTAATTTTTCCTAAAAGTAATCATAACAATAATCAGCACGAAAGTAATTCTATGCACAACATGTCCAATTCTTCTCAATCAGACTCCTGAAATACTGACGAAGAGAATTTAAAATGCTTTCAATTAGTATAATGAACTGTTGACAACTTGATGAAATAAAATATATCGAAAAGATACTATCAGGTACTTCGATAGAAGTAATTAAAATCTATCAAAGTAAAAAGTTTCTTTGTTTCATCTAAAAATTGATTTCATGATGCTGCTTCACAATTTGAGTTTTGAAAAAATATGTTTTAGTTTTATTCAATAATCTTAGCAAGCTTATTTATGTTCAGCATAATACTTATCCTAGTTTCATAATTTTCTAATCAATAGGTTTTATTCACTGATTAAAATTATAATTGATTCTACCTCTGTGTTTTTGTTTTGGGAAAAGATTTACTGATACTTAGATGTTCTATTGATTGAGCCCCCCCCCTCAGAATCGACTTGGAACGACTCGTTTGGGATGAAAATTTCAGGAATGAATGGTCCTAGTGAGAAACGCTTGTGGTAAAAATTTCAGCCCTGTATACCTTTACTAAACTAGACTTACGACTTGTTTTATAGTTTCCACAAGAATCGAAATAACATGATAACGAGATAACGAGATATACCCACAATCCACGAATTAGGACTTTAACTATCGATAGAGGAATTCAAGGATATCAAGATATTCTGAATGACTCATCATCACATTAAACAACCATAACGAAAATGTAACGATTCAAGGACTTCAAGGAATTCGAGCAAATACAGCTATTCAAGCAGTTCGAGCAAATCAATGAATTCAAGGCATTCAACACTTTATAAATTTACGTGCAGCTCTAACGTTAGATAAGCCCATGGAAATCAAGGAAATCGAGGAATTCCTACCTTTGCTTGATTTGCTAGAATTCCTTGAATCTCTACATTTTCGTTATGATTGTTTATTGTGAAGATGAGTCATTCAGAAAATATTGATTTCCTTGAATTCCTATTGTAACGAATTTTGAAGAATGATGTTGATATATGCGAGATGTAATATTTTTTCGCTACGACTGCAGTATTTATTTTATTTATTTGTGATCACAAAGAGAAACTGGAAGAATAGCGTTACCGCTATTCTTAGTGTACATAAGATGTTAGTTACACTACTCCACTCTGTAACTTTCCAGTTCTATTCCATTCCAGTTCTGATGTATAGTACAATGTACTCGTTTTATATACGTGCACACGAGAGAGAGAGAAGAATAGAAAAAGATATAATCGGGATATGCGCATTACGTAGGTTATGTCTAAAGATGTAATTACGTTACATAAAAGTAGATGGATAATATTAAGAAGTAAACCAGAAAGATTGATGAGAGTACTAGGTTATACAACGCCTATGGCATATTGCATAACACTCATCATAATGTATTCCTCCTTCCTAATACCGGATCAGAGGATATTCCAAAGAAATGGAAACGCAAATATGTGAACAATAAAGGATGCCCATACTTTATTGGCACACCTATATCGATAGTTAAAGTCCTAAATTGTGGATCATGGGTACTGCTGCTTGATAACTATAAGAACTATCAAGGTCGGATCGGTGTTAAATTAAAGCTAGCTTTTATATACAACTTTTCATCGAACAGAATTTTGAAATTCGCTTCTACTCATTTTTTATAAGTATTTCATTCAGTATGACTCTAAAATTAGGTACAAAAAACGCAGTAAGTCGAACTTTTCTCAGTCCAGGACTCTAGTATGAAAAATCCGTTCGATGAAAAGTTAGGTCTCGTTGAGACCTTTAAAATAAAAAAAATATCGGACAAAGCTTGAGCGAAGTCGGAATTATTTCTGCTTTACTGTTTGAAAACCATGTTTTGAGAAAAACGTTAAAGAAGTTTTCGAAATTATTTTTTTCATTTAAAACTTTAAAAACTAATTTTAAAATGGAATATTTCCAACGTATCGTGTTATACCTCAGAGAGCGTGCTACAAATGAAGTCAGCTAACGCCATCTACCATCGCCAAGTGCTACTGCTCTATTATTTCTCGAGTAAGACATGTATTTTTACGCTGCTGTTCATGATTGATATGTGGGTACACATCGGTCTTGAGGTAAATTTAACAAAATTGAACTTATTTCGATAAAATACAGTAACAAGACACATCGGATTATATGCTACATATCTCACACTCTCGTTGACATAGGATGTGGATGTGGGTGTGGGTGTGCGGATTCGTCTAGCTTTGATATACCCACACCCACACCCACATCCACACTTGAAAATAAGACATAACTTGCATGAGAGTATGATTTAGTTGGATCAAAGATCACCTAGTTATCAAAAAAACCTAACGTCGAACTCTCTACATATTGGAAAGTAACATTCCGAGATCTCGATCAGCATTTTCGATGTTTATGAAAAGAAAAAATTAGCACATTTGAATGATCAGTTAGTTAAATTATTGCATCGCTGAGTAATTCTACACTTGGTAATGTTTGATAACAAAATTTGATCAATATCTCTCGCTCATTTCTTTGAATATAATCTTTTCATGGAATCACTTTTATATGGATCAATAATGAATCTAATTAAAATTGGTTTCAATACAAAAACAAGTAGCTGAAGATGTGTGAAATTGAAAAGTAAAGCTTAATTGGATGCCGAAACACAAGACAGAAAAGCTGCTAAGATTCAAAGCAAGAGATTGAGAAAAATACTTATTGAGACTGAAGTTTAAGTTAATAAAATCATTATATTATGTTTCTTTCTTAGTAAATTATTTTGTAAAAATCATATTGAGTCGGAATATAGTTCAAGAAAGATAACCTAAAACAGTGCTAATCGTCGACTACATAAATCAAAACAAAATGATTATAGATGAATTATTTGAGATATCATACCAATAAAATTTCAATTAGCTTTTTCTAGACTCGACCTGATGTTCATCTCTAAACGCACAATGCTCTACAGACATAAAAATTATTTTCTTACATATCAAAAATTTTAAGTGAACGCTTGTTTCCGCCATTAGTTCGTAAGTTATACCTATATAATGACTGATAAAACGAAAGAAAAAATCTTTAACTAACCAGAGTTTGATGAGCATTACGACGAAAAAACGCTTTACATGAAGCACAGGAAAGAGCATCATAATTAAATCCAATAGCACGATCACCACAAATAGTACAAACTAAATCGATTGATTTTTTCGGTATTTTAACTGGTCTTGATCGCTGATGATCGGATGAATTAAGTACTTGTTTATATACTTGATCGCTACTGGAATTCTAAAAATTTGATATTTCTTTTTTTGATCAGTTTTATTAATATTAAATACAAACCAGTTCAGATAATTCAGCAAGAAATGCCAAATTAATCATATTATCATTATTAATATTATTATTATTTGTGAGCGAAGTCATTTGTTTTTCGTTATCCAAATCAATAATATATGTTTTCTCATTTCTTTTTAAAGAAAATTGACGAACTAAATCTTCGTCTGATGTTATAATTATCATTTTAGTTTGACTAAACATTGTTCCCTGTGTCATGTCACTCTGCGTTTCTCTAAATAAATATAATACATGTTTCAAACAAAAATTAAAAAATAGAAATTTGTGAATGTAAAAGCAAATGGTGCGTTCTTTTTACTTTACTGAAAAGAACGCAAGAAAAAATGATTGAAGAACAAGAAAAAAAAGTATGCGTGCATAATTACTCGTTTGCGACCACTATTACTTGCTCGCTGATAAGTCATCGCTGCAACCTTGCATGACATATATCGTCCTTTTTTTACATTTGTGTACAAAAACATTTTATTTTTATTTTGACATTTATTTTCGTCTATTTGATTTCTATCAATGATATATTGTGACAATGTGCTCGAAGGCATGTTTATGAAAAAGTTATTAGTACACATATGGTTTTAATTAATAATAGTTTAGTTTTCTGTTATTGAATCGAACAAAATTACAAGCGATCATTTTGTTTGCTAAAAGAATTTTGTATTTTACTGATTTTAAAATTTTGATTCAAACTTCAACAAACATTCTCGAACTTTTATCTCCAAAATTACTTCAATACACGATGATCTTTTCTCCACAATTTATCACTGAAAGATTTTTTTCCACGTAGAATTTGAATCGACTTTTTCTTATTTCACAGAAAAAATGTAAGTGTCTGTACAACAATTTTTACAAAATATTGAATATTCTACGATCTTGACAAGGGTGTGTGTGGGTGTGTGACATTGTTAATGTTATAGAAACCCCACACTCACACCCACAAATCATTTGTTAAGAAGGATCATTGCTTCAATTAGGAAATGATTCTATCCAGTCAGACAAAAATCTTCGAAAACGCGTTATAACACGTTAAAATTTCATAAAAATGGTGTATTTACGATTTCATGAGTTTTCGTATCTACATCTCTTAATAAATTATATTACGACCCACACCCTAACCCTCCAGATAAATATGTGGTTCTTTATCACATGCGTATATAAAGATTTTCAAAATTTGTGAACACTTTTTTAAAAATCTGGGAAATACAGCTCTTTGCAAAAAAAACTTGCACAAAATTATTTTTTTTAAAGCTTATTTCTCTACTATAACAAATAACTACAAAAGTCATTTTTTGAGGGCTAAACCCTCTACAGATATACTACAGTATGCATATGTATCAGTGCAATTTCTTTCCATTTCGATAGTGAAGCGCAAGAAAATTTATCCAGAATGTGCCATACGCATTGATATTAATGTTTTGAAAAATTGTGTGATGTCTATGAAAAAACGATGTTTATCTCTTATTGATTGTAACGATGAGCGAAAAAATATTGAACTATGATGATATTCGATATAGCATATTATAGACTATTAACTTCTACATGAAACGTTTGACGAGGGCTCCTGTTTAATCAACATTTTTCAGATGAAAAAGTTAAAAATGCTGAATTTCGATTATAAGCATTTTTGTTCGACCGACGAAAAAGAGATGCTTGTCTCATTTTTCTTCTATGAGTGAACAGTTGGCATATCGAATCATGGTGTCGTGTAGTACTCGATCGGGGCTATTTACCACAGTATCAAAGAATTCGAAGAACACTTTTATAGCAGATGATATCTGTAGAAGAAGTTATGCAAGTTTTTCTGCAAAGAGCTGTATATATGTTATAGATTGCTAAAAAAATTAAAAGAATCTTAGAAACTTTGAGAAAAAATTCAACCAAAAAATTTTAAAATGTTTTTCAATTTCTTTTTAAAGGAATATATATCTAATATTAATTTTTCATAATTTATTCAAATATTTAAAAAATCTTGAGAAATATATTGAAAAAAAATATCTACCGTTTTTAAAAATGTCCTTGAAACTGAAAATGTTTTTTAAGTATTAAAAAAAAGAATTTTTATTTCCCAAGAAATAGTTTTTTAAATGCAAGATATTGCTATGTTTTTTGATGAAAACTAAAAATGTGATAACAATTGTTCGTCTTAACTTTATATCACCTTCGGGTTCCTATAAAATTTCGTTCGATTTAAGTAATATGTTTTACTTCAACTTGTCATTGTACGACTGACCGAATGACTAACATCTCGAACTATCAATCAATACATCTCATGATCGAATCTAGGACTGCTCAATAAGTTCCAAAAGCTTTAACTATAATCTGGTAGATAAACTACAAGAGAAAAATGTTGTAAAAATACATTGTAAACTCAAACGGAAAAGAACCATAGGGTGCTAACATTTTTGGATTCGTTTTTTTTGAAAGTTTATTAACAAGTTAAAACGCATTACTGTCTTAACGGAAAAAATCCAAAAAATGTGCGGTTTTCCGAATTATTATCTGTTCAAATTTTAACACGTTTTAACGCGTTTTTTTTAAGGAGCTTGTCTGACTGGGTGGTGAACGGTTCACCGTCATCGTTGCACCCCGAATTTAGTATAGTTAATTTGGAACATAGTTTATTATAGGCAAAATAAAAACACTAAAAGAAATAAATTAATTTTCAGCTATTTGAATAACTGCTTTTCCAAAATTTTTTCCTTGAAATATTCCAACTATGACATCAGGAGCATGTTCTAAACCTTTGGTTACATCTTCTTTAATTTTCAGTTCTCCATTAGCAATCCATTTTGGAACTTTTGAATAAAATTCTTCATGAAAACTTGAATCTTTTAGTTTATCAAAGACAATAAGACCTTGAAGTTTCAATCGTTTGACAACAATCAACATAAGATTTCGAATACCATGAGCGTCGGGTGTATTATATTGAGATATCATTCCACATTCAATAAATCGAGCATAATTATCAGCAGCATCAAGTGCAGCTTCAAGTTGATCACCACCGACATTATCAAAATAAATATTTAATGGATCAAATTTAGCAAGTTCCGCTTTTACATCAGCTGTTTTATAGTTAAATGCATGATCAAAATTGAGTTCTGTTTGAAGCCATTTTACTTTATCATCTGAACCAGCGGATCCAATGACTTTCAAACCTTCACGTTTAGCTATAAAAAAAAAGAAATGAATATGTTATTTTTTAAATAGATACGGAATTTATTTACCCAGTTGTCCAACAATTTGTCCAACCGCACCCGATGCACCAGTAATAAAAAGTGTTTCACCCTTTTTCGGTTCGCCAATATGATAAAATCCATGATATGCTGTTTGTCCAGGCATTCCAGCAGCCCCAACCCATGCAGTTAAAGGTATACCAAGTTGAAGTTCTTCGTCACTTATAATTCGAAGTAAGTCCGTTGAAGCTGTTGGATGAACAGTATATTCTTCATAAACTCCAAATCCATAAACATATTGATCAATTTTAAATCTAGAATTATCAGATTTAACAACTTTTCCGACGAAAAAATTGGTTAATGGCTGATTAAGTTCAAATTCATGTGAATAACTTTGTTTTCCAGCTGCTCTCATTCGACCTCGCATGTATGGATCAACAGATATGACAAGATTTTTTGTAACAATACCACCTTGTGTATCGACCGTATCAAGATCAATTGTTCGATCTTGAACATATTTAAGATGTTTGCCAGCTTCTGGATAACCAGAAGGGACTTCTGCAAAGATAACAGCAGCATTTTGAATAGGAGCCATCGTTGTATTCACGAGATATTTCAATAACTAGATGTGCGTGTATGTGTGTGAATGCGTAAGGCGAAAGAAAAAATGCTGGCTTTTTATAGAATATATTAAATATACGTCGTCATCGTGATTACACACATTAGAATGACAAAATTTTTTTTCACTCTTGCTGCATATGTCAGAGATAGCAGACATGGCGAATAAAAAAGAAAAAGAAAGAAATCGTTTGATCTATGTGGTTAAAGTATAAGAACTGACAGCAGTTTCACCTGAAAATGAAAATAGCTGCATAATTTATCGTTCTTGTTCTCTTGCCATTTTGCAGTTTGAAAATTGACATGATATATGACATTCTGGATTAATGGAAGAGTATTTTAGGTGTCTCTACTTGCTTAAAAAGCAAACAAAACACGATTCAACGAAACGAATGTATTCAATTTACCTTGCATTGATATGCAAAACTAAAAAAGAAGATTCTACAACAGTGAAACACTGTTTATTATTTATGCAGTATCATATTCAAAAACTTTTCTTGTATTTAACTTTTACTGATTTAAAACTAAATATACGAACTTAATGAAGGCACTGTGTACATCATCAATGGTAACATGATTGAGGTACAAGAACACGATCCAATACAGTATTGAACATACTGGCAGAAATAATGATGTATTTCTGCTTGTCTTCAACTGAAGGCATTGGTATCTAAGAGTTATTGCAGGTATACAAGTAAGATCGAAGCAAATCCAATTCAACGAGTATTATCAATGCAATGAAACACTTAGATAGTTTATCATTTACAATTGCTAAACTAAAAAACGATACTTTATAAACTTTTTAAATTTCTTGACTCACATTCAGTCTCTGTTAAAATATTAACATTAACTCATGCAATAATGCATGTTCTTCCGAGTGATGGCATAATCCCATTACCCCGGGTAACGTCTTTTCTAGTACAACGCGAGTCCTCACTGCGAGTCTCTAAAATAATTCCCTCGTGCAGAAAACGCAGTGCCACTGCACTGCATTCCCAATGACTATATGACAGAAGTTGAGGAATATGAGTGAATTTGGTGTAATGGCTTTTGGAGCAATGACTATTGATATGACTATATGATAGAAGTTGAGGAA
>OENM01002725.1:0-14845 GCA_900239745.1 Rotaria magnacalcarata
CGAAAAAACATTTCCTTCGTCCGGAAAACCGAACTCAAAATTTCTGAAATCAGACTTCAGATTAGGATTCCCCGACCCCGATAACATTAAAGAAAGTTCGATGAAAAGACGATTTACCTCAAAACGAAGACAGTTCGTATGATGTTTTTTTGGCCTGCCACAAACAGACAGACAAACGCATTTTTTTTCATATGACCCTCCTTACAGTCGAGGGAATATGACTCACTTAGTGCTAATCTAGATAGATGCTGATTATCAACTCTATGGTGGTCCTCAATAATATAGATGATAGTATTCTGGATGAAAAAGTTCTGCGAAGAAATAATTGTGTGTCTTGCAAAACTTTAACATACAGTGCAGTGCATAATTATAAGATCACTTGTTCTGAAATTAAACTAAGTGAAATGAATCATATTTTTAGTGATTTCACATAGATGAGACATAAGAATAACGCTATAAAATTTTCAAGAGGGAGTCTTTTTTATGCTCCTATATATCTAGAATTACCTCCATTTTGGTGGTGCATAAATATAAGACCACATGATTGGTTTTTAATACTAAGTAAATCATCAGTGACTTCGAATAAAATTAACACACAGGATAACACTGAGATTTAAGTTATAACATGCCCAGAGAAATACAACTAACAGAAAGTGAAAGAAAGTTGATTTTAGCATTACACAAGAAAAATATATTCCATCGAGAAATTGCCAGGAAAATCAATCGATTGAAGACAGTGATAACAAATTTTTTAAAAGATCCACTTAAATATGGCTCGATAAAACGAACTGGTCGAAGAAAAAAGGTCGATGAACGCACCAAACGCCTTATTATTAGAACCACCAGCAACAAAAACAATATTTTGTGCCAATATTGTTAACGATTTATGCTTTAAAATGTCACGATGGACAATCAATCAAGTTATAAAACGGTCAAACATCTTGAAGAAGATGAGAAAAAACACTCTACTGCTTTAACAACAGCTTATGAAGATTTACGATTAAGTTGGGCTAAAGAGCATATGACCTGGAACAATGAATGGCACAAAATTGTTTGGTCTGATGAAAAAAAAATTTAATTTGGATGATCCTGATGGTTTTTCTTACTACTGGCATGATCTCCGTAAAGAGGAAGAGATTTTTTCAACTCGTCCTCCAGGTGGTGGTAGCGTTATGATTTGGGCGTCGTTTGGTTGGGGTGGCAAAAGTTCAATATGTTTTGTGGACGGTCGAATGAACGCAAAAGGATATCGAGAGGTGTTGAAAAAGCATCTCATTGATATCGGTAGCTGAATGGATCGGTCTGATTGGATCTTTCAGCAGGATAATGCACCAATTCATCGAGCAAAAGTCAATCTCACTTGGTTTAAATCGCAAAAAATCAATGTTTTACCTTGGCCATCGTTCTCGCCTGCTTTAAATCCAATTGAAAATCTTTGGGGAATACTAGCAAGGAAGGTCTATGCGGGACGTAAACAATTTAGAACAAAAGAACAGTTAAAAACTACCATTATAAAATCTTGGGAAGAAATTAGCATTGAACAACTTCGTGCTTTGGTCGAATCGATGCCCGAAAGAAGTTTTGAAGTTATTAAGCTAAATGGAGCCCAGACCAAATATTGATATTTTTTTCTTTGGTATTTTTGCACTTTCTTTTTCATGTGATCTTATTTTTATGCACCACCAAAATGGAGGTAATTCTAGATATATAGGAAAATAAAAAAGACTCCCTCTTGAAAATTTTATAGCGTTATTCTTATGTCTCATCTATGTGAAATCACTAAAAATATGGCTCATTTCACTTAGTTTAATTTGAGAACAAGTGGTCTTATAATTATGCACCGCATTGTAAGTTCTTGAGTAAATCCTGATAGGATCCTGCATTCTCAATTCAGAAAAATATCTGAGCAGGATCCTGAAGAAATCCTGAATAGGATCTTGTTTCACATTAAAAAAATCCTGGAAACAAGAATTACTAGGATTTGAAACAGGATCCTGAAAGATCCTTCCAGGGTTTTGCAAGGAATGAACAGGATTGAGACTAGGGATTAGGAAATAAACTTAATATTCATAAGTATAATCAATTCGTACGTCTAGTACGTACAGTTCATTCTAATCATAAATAGACTCAACACTTTTTCTAGTTTCCATACGAAACGTCTTCTCATTCAACACTGATGTGTGTCCAGATTCTTTAAAAAATTCTTCAAACGTGAATATAGATACTACATACAATAAATTATGATTATTTTTCAAGTCATAATAGACAGCATCAAGGATGATTGACCGGAAATTGCATAATTTCTCGAACTTCTCCATTTGTTTTGATTGCATTGAGTTAAGTACTGGATCAGGCAAACTCGGTAATATGTAAGGATTTGTTAGTGATTTTTCATTTATAGACTCATTCGAGACTGTTGTTGTGATCGTTGATGATTCTAATACTATAGCAAGAGATTCATTTTCATCAGTAACATCTTCAGGAGCTTCATCAATACCTAATCGAGGTGTCTCAGTTGGTGATGATGATAAGTTTGTTTGTTCAGAAGCTGGTTTTGAAGAAATTTTTTTTTCTTTCTTTCAAGAACAAAATTTGATTTTTGTAAGACAATTTAAATGGTTTCAGTAAGTCTAAACTATTCATAAACTATAATGTTTCTCCATCCACTTACTCTTCTAAACAAGGGGGAAGTAACTGATTTCAATAGCTGAAATCAATTTGAAATCAATTGAAATCATGTGAAATCAATGAAATCATCTGAAATCAACGAAATCATCTGAAATCACCTGAAATCGTTTGAAATCGTCTGAAATCACCTGAAATCGTCTGAAATCACCCGAAATGGTCTGAAATCGTTTGAAATCATATGAAATCACCTGAAATCGTCGGAAATCATATGAAATCAATGAAATCATGGTTTATATATATGTATGTCAACTTGAGAGAATTTCAGATTTAAAATGAAAAAAACAAGGATATCAACTCTTGATACTTTTTTTGTGGATTTCACAACAAAAATAATAGCTACTGAACTAACGATAAATTTTAGACTATGATATGACATTAATTAAATATAGTCGTTTCATATGGACGTCCCAATTTTGTTTTAAGAATTTATGTAATAGTTTACATTAATATTTTCATATACGAATAACATGTGACAAGATATATTCGGTCATCGTTCAACCTCGATATCTAGGGCTTAACTGTCTGCTATTTTATTGAACGCGTTCTCTCTCTCTCTCTTATTTAAATGACCAAATGAGCATGTACTTTTGCTTCTGTTCATTTCTATCTTCGTCATTCTCAACGAAACTCGCATTTTTTTTACTGATTTCCATCACATTTTATTTTTTATAAACTATTTTGATATGTTGACAAAAAGTTTCGATATACCACAGAATATTATGGACCTAGAAGGCAATGAATTTTTCGACTTTATCAAACAGTACTCGGGTGAAAAGGTGGCTAATATCCTTGAATTTCAAGATATTAGTAATGTCAATTGTTTTCTTGCTTGTAATGATCCACTTGAAATTTTATCTTTTGATTCTAACGACTTGCTCGATTTAAAAAAGACAACATGTGTTAAATTAAATAACAATTCATTTACTGTTTTACCTGGAATAAAGAGTAAAATGAATCTTTTGAAAAGCACATTAATGAAGAAATGTAATGCATTAAAAAAGGGCGTCTCAAAAATACCATCAAATATTATCCTAACAAATCATCCATCAGTGAATACGTTGGTAAATAATAGCATCAATATTTCTACTGATGCGTATGTTAATACATCATTAGATACATCTTCATCGAGAATCATTAATTTACAAGCTGAACAACAAATAAAACAGTATCTAATCGAAGCATTAAATGATTGGTGCAAAAAAATGAACGAGAATAATGATAAGAATAAAAACATACTAAAGCTCCAAGAAAATACTGATTATGAGATTATTGTTGATATTAATGGAAACAAAGTTTTGATTAGATGTCAATGTGGTGCAACTTCAACATTAGGCCGAAAAGAGAATACATATCTGGTAAGTTATCTACTTTCAAAGATGTATATATGCATGATAGTATATAAACAATTATTTTGCTATTTTAGTTATCAAATTATCTTCGACATCTAACAAATCAAAGTCCTTGTATTATTGTTCAAAAGAAACTAAAAAATGCTGATGAAATAGCGGCTGACAATCTTGCTTCTTCATTTGATACTACAGATGTATCTGCTGATGTAGAAACACATTCAATATCACTCAAACAACGAAAAAGAAAACAAGCAATGCACTCATCGTCGAACAAAACAAAGAAAACTATTTGAGTACTTTTTTATAGATAATTTTTATATATTGTTTAATATTTCATTATTCATTCTTACCTACTAATCGTTTTTTATTATTCATTTATTCTTATTCAATTGATCTATCTATGTGAACTTTTTGTATAATAAAATAAAATGAAATACTGTCTTTATCTGTTTAGTTTGAGAGGATTCTTTTCTGATGCATGAAATAAATCGTGCCAAGATTGTTTAAAATGATATAAAACAATTTTATGCACGACAAAAATATTATCTTGGAAAAAGTTTTAATCTCAATGACAAATAAATTTAAAAATCTTTCTGATGCATAGTTTCTGTTTGATGTGAATTTTGCAGCTGAATAATTACAATATATATTATAATTATATTTTATTTTTTTAGAAAACTTTGATTATGTCAGATACTCCATCAAATATTAATCTTACAGAACAAGTCTTGTCGTTTCGTAACGAATTATTTTATGATTTAGTGAAACAACAATGTGGTACTATTGCTCTCGAATTAATGCAAGTACAAGACATCTCATCGGTTGACTGTCTTCTTGAGATCGGCGACATTTTTTCTTTCCTGGAACTTGATTCAGATGAACTTATTTCAATAAAAAGAAAATCAGGCATTTTTCTCAATGATGGTCGTTTTGTTTTGAAAAAAGGATTAAAAGCCAAGGTCGAAAATTTTATCAACACTCTTCATGGTCTTAATCAACAATACTTAAAATCGTCTATGCGTCATAATTCAAACGATTCAAATAGCTCAAATGATTTAATCATTCCAGAATATCTTCTGAAAAAATTTCCATTTATTCAAACACTTATAGTCTATTCAAATCTTATTATGAAGAGCAAATATGATTTTACATTCTTAAATATTATATTAAATAATATGTTTAGAAATCTAAGTACTGAAGAAAGAGGTTTTCGTTATGAAGATGTTGTACGTCAATTTGCGACTAGTTTATACATACTTGGAGGTCGCACCGCATATGAGTTCATCCGTTTAAACATTCCTGCATTCCTTCCAACTGTAAGAATTATTCAATCATTTATTACTGCTTCAGATAACCATCTGACAGAAGGATTATTTAATTATGAAAGAGCTAGCAATTATTTTAATTCTATTCAATCAACTATAGGCTTTATAGCTGAAGACACTAGGATCCATTCAAATATTCAATGATTATTTTTTTTAACTTTTTTCTCCAGTTCCCTTGAATAACATATTGTATATATTTCCGTTTTCTCCCTCTCTTCTTGATTAGATACCGATCAGTGTTTTCTGCTATTGGATACTTCTTAGGAATTGATACGATAGGTGGCAGCGTTTTTTAATCTATGTGATCTTTTTAAACTTAGTTACACAATATTTGTTGAAAAACAAAAGAAAAAGGAACAATTTTATAAAAAGCTACTAAAAATTCATGTTTGATCAAATACAGCAGAATGAATTTTAGAATGAACAAGTTGAAGATATTTTTCAATGATAGCTGCATCAATTCTGATATCGATTTCATTTGAAAGTACGATTCTTCCGATTACTTTTTCTGCTAGTATGACTGATTATTGTCATCTAAGAAGCTTTTTAATACTAGCAAAATGGCTTTCTTACTTTAGATATTATTGAGAATATGTATTTATTTTGATGTTTTACCACTGATAATGAATCATTCATCATGAATGCTAAAATCATGAATAAGAAAGTGAACTTCGTTTTTGAAAGTTTGTCTTGAATTAGTTGGCAGTCGGAATTATGTGCCATATGAACAACTCAAAGGAGCGCATCTGAATCTTGGCATTGGTACAGATGGATAAAAACACTATCTTTGTATATTTCTTAGCAACACAGACGTATGCGAAGTACATCTCATCGAGAACAACAACGTGGTATGAAGTAATAAAATATTCTTAAACAGAATGTATTTGCTCATCTCTCATTAAAACTATGTAAAATTTATTAACAAGTAGTTTATAAAAAATTTTTGTTTTCTTCGTATAAATATCTAAGCCAGAATTTTCAAAAGTTTTTTCTTCAGTTCTTTTCTCTTTCGAGTACTCAAATGCCTTTCTAAATTTTGATGAGTACCATTAAATATTATTCTCTTATTCTTCAAGTTGGTGATGCAAAATTTGAATAGTTGCCTACTGCAGTCGTTTCTAAAGTTACTTATGATACAACATCCAACAAGTTTATTGGCTTTGCTCTTCCTCTCGATGATAATGGATTTCCCATCGCCAATTCGTATTCAACGGAATCGTTTAGTTGTCTTGAAGAATGGTATTCTAATGTACCGAGAGCAAAATCGCTCAATGCTTATCTGATTCAACCGCTTTCTTCGGCAGCTAACAATACTTCGCCGTTTCTTCTCTCAGCTTATGGGACTGATAATAAATTTGAATCTTCCGATGTTATCTCACGTTGGCATCATATTCACCAAAAATTTAAAGCGAAAGATATCCGTATTCTTGGTTTTTCAACAGATTGCGACAGTCGTTATCTTCATGCTATGCGAGCATCTTTGGGTTTTTTTTCTACATTTGCTTATGTTGATCATCCAGATCTACTTTCTATCGATCTTCCAAGAACCTGGTCCTGGTTCTTTATGCAACATGAGCAACTTTACATTTGTTTTCAAGATCCTGTACACATCTGCACGAAGCTACGCAATAGAATTCTGTCTGAAACAACACATCTGCTTTTAGGAGATCAACTAATTAATATTGAACCACTTATATACATGATTAGCAATTATTCAAAACTTGATCATGCATTAGTACGTTCTGATATAAATCCCAAGGATCGACAAAACTACAGTTCAGCAGCAAAAATCTCTAGTAACAACGTAGTGGCTTTACTTGAAAAAATTCCGAACTCATTGGGTATAAATATTTATTTACAGGTTTGTAAAAGAAGCATGGCCTAAAGAGCCTGAAATAACTTCGTAATCAATTTTTTTAAAGGATAAATTTTTGAATTACTTTGGGAAAAATTATTGAGATTTATTGAAATAATTTTACTTAAACTTATCCAAACTCGTAGAAAATGGTTGTCTTTTTTTAACAACTGCTAACAAACTGAACAAATGTTTTTTCAAGTCGATGAAAATGAATCTATCCTGTCTTAGGAGTCTAATCATTAACTTTTAAAAAGAAGGAGAAGATTAAAGTCAGCGATTATTACATTAAAGTTTTTGAAAGAATAATTAATCGTTGTTTTTTTTCATTGCAGGCAATAAGAAGCGTACGACTAGCTTATATAGAAAAAGATACTGTTTTCTTAGATCGTATATACCATGCATGGACATCCGTATTTATTTTTCGTTTCTGGTTACTATGGATCAATGAAATGGATAAAAACGATCTTGATTTAATGCTCGCTCACGTATCTCATTTTGATATCAATGATATAAAGGAGCAATGTCGCTCAAAAAGTCAATATTTTATTACGTATCAATCACATTTCTGTGTGGAAATTAATGCACATTGCCTTGTCTACCTTGCTATGCTAGTTTGTGAAGGACAACTTCCGATCGAAGCTCTTAATATCTGGGTACAAAATTCTCAAACATGCGAAAGCACATTTAGATCAGCTAGAGCAATATCAAGCGTTTCTTCAGCCGGAGTAAATTTTACAGTTTTACAGTTTCTGAACAGAATTAATAAATTAGCAGTATTACAAAACATCAAAAATAATACCAATCAAAACCATCTACACTTTCCTCAACACCATAAATTATCCAGAACGATGCAGAATATTTCAAATACATCAAAAACAATTGACTTTTCAAAAATATCTATTGAAAATACCGTTAGTAAAGCATATAAATATGTATCTAATCTTTTTAATCAACTGAAACTTAAGGAACTATCGCGAAACGGGCGGATAATAACAATCGAAGAAATGAGTAATATTGCTGCACGTGCATTAGACGCATTTTGGTCGTCAGATATTGATACAATCAACAGCCAAGATGGAAGCCGAGATATCGAGTCGGAAAATGAAACAAATTCTGCTGAAGAAAATAGTTCTACAAATGATTGTGACAGCGATGAGGAATTTGAGTTAAACGAAAATCTTGTCATGGCAAATGATGCTAATATATCAACATATCGTGGCATGCGATTAATCGATGATGTTAAAAAAGAACTTTCTCATACTTTTTTTAAAGTTAATATTAACAAGGAAAATAAGTTTCTGCACAAACAAGCTGCGTGTTGGGTTTTAGAAAAAGATAAAAGCTCATTATCTGCCAATCGATTGTCAAGAGTTGCCGGTCGTTAAAACTTTGTATTTACACCTGTTTTGTTTCTAGAAATAAAGAACAACTTCATCTTTCCATCTAAAACTTTCATTCGTTTTAGCATTAATTTCTGCAATACAGCTCATACATTCCTATAATATTCATCTAACTATGTTGATATTAGTAGAAAAGCAACGATCTTTTCAATTATAAAAAAGCATAAATCTTTCCAGTCATGATAACAATCATCTGAAATCACTTGAAATCAATTTGAAATCACCTGAAATCAACGAAATCACTTGAAATCATCTGAAATCAACGAAATCATCTGAAATCAATTGAAATCATCTGAAATCAACGAAATCATCTGAAATCACTTGAAATCAATGAAATCAATTGAAATCACGAAATCACGAAATCAGTTACTTCCCCCTTGCTTCTAAAATAAAAAATCTTATATAGATAATGGTGTCAAGCGTTCTAAGTTATTGAAGTTGGAGTATATTTAAAATGATGAATGTAGCAGAAGAAAGGAGAACAACCCAAAATATTTTATCTGATCAAAAATCGAATTCTTTTTCGTCAATCGTGACGATAGATTTACAACATGAAGATTATTAACTTGATACAGATCAAGTCCCTTATGAAAATACTTCAGGTCATTTCGAGAAATAATTCCCAGACGATCATATGAGCTGACTTTTTAGCTCCATAATTTTGAAATAAAGTCAACAGTATTTAAAAAATTCACGATGAATATCCACTGTTCATTCAATTGTAATATGTAAACTATTTGAAAAACTGTTGGAATTTCTTCAGTGTGCTCTAAATCATAAACATAGACGGCGTGTTGTTTATAAACTATATGATTATGTATAAGTTGAGAACACTGAAGTAATAATTGATCGACTGTTCATATTTCTGCATGAAAATAGATTTGACTTTTGACTATCTCGCTCATGTTAATTCGTTTAACACCACTGACTTGTTCGTATTTTTTCAGAAACAGTGTTGAGACAATAAAAGACATTGACGTAGTTGCTTCTTTTAGCCAATGTTTTGGGAATATATTTAAAATTAGAAGATTGTAACGCGATTCTTTTAAAATATAAATGAGCAGCTTCGTATCTCATGCACCAATATCTAACCGTTGGATCAAATTCTTTGACGATTTTGATATATCCAGAAGTAAAACAGACCTTCGGCGTTGCTTTGTCAGGAAGATGCTCTAAGATTAGGGATGGACCGATTCCTACACCATGCTTTTAGAAATGACATTCTGTAGCTATAAAGACTTGCGCTATACACGAATTTTTTGCATTGGTTTTGACCAGTTTTTCATGCTCTATCTGAATCAGCTGTCAAAATTCTTCCAATGTAAAATAAACCTTTTGGACTTGGTGTGTAATCGGTCAAAAAGTGAAAATTTCAAGATTTTTCGACCGATTCCAACCGATTCCAGCTGAATCACATATTTATCTTTCGCATTTGAATATTCCTGGAGATAGATTTGAAAAGAGCGTTCAAAACTGAACAGAAATAATATGACAAATCAATCAGATTCTCATAACCCTAAGTTTTTTCAGTATATAAAATGTTTCTAAGAAATTCTAGGAATCGGTTGGAGTCGGTTTTCTCTGGTTGCAAAAATATTTGCTCAGCATTTACACTTGATATACTCTGGTAGATTTTTCGTATTATTCCCGCTCAGTTTTGAACACTCTTTTCAAATCTATCCCCAGGAATATTCTAATGCGAAAGATAAATCAGTAATTCAGTTGGAATCGGTCGGAAAATCTTTGCATTTCCACTTTTTGATCGATTCCACACCGAGTCTGAAAGGTTTATTTTAAATTGGATGGATTCTGACGGCTGATTCTGATAGAGCATGAAAAACTCGTCAAAACCAATGTAAAAAATTCGTATATAGCGCAGGTCTTTATGGCAAAAGAATGTCATTTTTAAAAGCATAGTGTAGGAATCGGTGCATCCCTATACACTATAGAATCGGTCAGTGTGTCCGGCCCGCCGTTTATTCGATAGCTCTTCACAATTACATTCGATTGAGCTAAAACTGTGTGCACAGAATTGTCTTATCAATATCTAGGTTGAGTTCGAAGATGAGAAGGATCCGTCAAGAAATGACTGAGTTATCGAAAAAATTGTCATTTTTATCAGACCATCCCTGAGGGGGAGTACAGGGATTTTTCAAAAAAAACCAAAATCTCCGAATTATTCACAACATATATAAATCGACTCAGTTTTTAACGCTGATTCCGAATTTGGTATTGGTTTTGAACTAAATCGTGGTTTTCTAACGAAACATTGACTGAAAAAGGTCTCAAAATACCCAAAAAAATGCATCTAGAAACCAAATTGCCTAGATATGTCTCAGATGACCAGCAGTTTGGGGGTTCCTCAAATGCCTGGTTTTATAGCTAGTCAAAAGGACTATCGAAAGGTAAAAACCCGAACTCAATTGCCATTACTATTGAGGCTATATTATAAAATAAATTGCATATCCCTTTTCACTTTTTATTATTTACATGTGCAGCTAAAAAAACAGAATCTTTCAAAGAAAAAAATTCACTCATATAATTTCCAATTTATGTTTGTAACTGTAATTAAGAAACATGAATTCTGTGCTTAAGATTCGCATAAAATTTCTCGACGAAATACATCAGGTGAACATGTTCGTGGTAAATATTCTAAATCATCTTTTAAATATGAATATGTACATGGAAAATAATGGGCAATTTAATATGCATCAACAAAAATGTGCAAATTCCTAAAAGAAGTTGCATTCATATAGATTAAAGAGTTTCATAACATACTATTTCAAAATCTAATTCAAAATAGTTGACATCTCGACCAAGTATTAAATTAAAAGAACGTGATTTATATTTTAAATGACTTATATGATGACCAGTACGTTGCAAACCACATGATTCTTTTCGAGCCTCAATACCCGAATAAAGAAGAATTTTCATACATAAGTCATATTTTATTTTTAGCTCGTTTAATGAGAAAAAAATACATTCTTTTTTTTTTAAATATACTGTTTAATTTATAACTGAAAATATCTTGATAAAGATCTTTATCTGTGTCTTATTTATTTACTCAAAAACAGAATGCACTTTCTGTTTAAAATAATTTGAAAATGATGATTGGATATTTAATATTTTATCATCTTAATCCTCGTTATATTTAAATAACCAAAGAAAATAAAAGAAGTAAAAAGTATTAAAAACTTTTTTGAATATCATTTACCAACATTTTGGATTAAAAGGAAACTATATATCTCACTAAAACTAATAAAAGAAACATATACGGAATCAATGGTTGGTGAACCCGTTCGTCGTCGTGCAACTCGATTATTTTATCGAAGAACAACTAAACCAACTGGTCGTGTAACTCGATCAGTTCGTCATAATAATACTAAATAACAAGGTGCTCGTGGTGATACATTTGAACAAGGTGATCGTCGTGATACATCTCTACTATCTCGTAAAGATGTACTTCAATCATCTAATTGTAATAATAATCGAGCTGCTATTATTGGTAATATTGTTTTTAGATACAAATAAAAAATAAAACAAATTTTTCTATTGTAGAAAGAGATGTAAAAGGTAGTGTTGTAACAATTAATCGGTTGAAACATTACAGTTTTATAAAACGGTATGAATAAACTAGTTTTATGTTTTTTTTTTAATTATTAATTACTTTTATCTAATCTTTAGTAGAGATTATGTTGACTCGAAAGATATTTTTGCGAGAGATGCGTCGATCGTGAATGAAACACGTCAACAGAAATTATTTATATCAGACTTGGTTAAGTTTGATATTATACAAAGTAAATCACTATATTTTAATTATATCATGTATAATATGCCATTTTTTTTATAGCTTCATGAGGTTAAGAAGCAGTGAATATTAAAATAATTGAACGAAGTATTAATTTAATATCCAAATTACCGAAGATTCCAAAACGGGCCCCAGATCATGAACAGCAACAACAGCATATATCTGTGGAAGTGTTTAAATCTACTATGTATGTCTACATCACTTCTTATCTAAAATTTGAAATAAATTTTATGTAATTTTAGCGCTGAACTTTTTAAAGAAGTATTAAAAAGAATCATATTCATCATATCATTTACAACAACAACAGCAATATCAAGAATATGTTTGTCTTTTCACTTACCACATATATTCGTCGAAATCAACAAAAACCTCATAAAATAACGTTGTATGAGAGAATTTTGTTACAGTTGTTGTTGTTGTTGTTGTATTAAAGAAAAAATAGATTAAAGATTTTTTTTATAAAAATATCTATTTTTCAGTGCTCTTAATTTACGTACAGCCACTAAATGATTTCTTAACTATTCGTTTATCTAATTCATATATTGAACTAAGTGATCTTGCGCATAAGCCTCTCTCACATAACATCTGGCTGATCTTAGATTAATTTGTTGTACTTTGTAGATTTCAATTATGTAAACTAATCTTGTAATACAATTAAACAAAAAATACTACATTTACTGTTTAAAAACTATTAAACAGAACAAAAAAAATACTTCATTTATTTTTTACTGTTTAAAAAAGACTGTCAAAGTTTCAAGTTTTGAAAATTTCTTACTTAGAATCGAGTGAATCTTCACTAAGTTTAACGAAGATTTTTCTCGAAAGAAACTTTCTTGTTTATTAGTTTATCTCAAAAAGTTAAGAGATACATACGTTTCTCATTAAGTACAAGTTATACTTAGTATATGTAGAAGAAGAAGAAGAAGAATACCCTGCCTTTCGGCTACCTTGCGGTGTGGGGTGTTTGTCCGAGGACAATTTCAAAGGCCCGATTTTTTTCCTACATCTATTGCTAAATGTAGCTCTGGACAGAAGGCCGGCCTGACTCAGAGTTCTTCGCGCTTAATTGCTTAAGCTCCCCGTACACACTGACTAACAACATACTAGCTGCAATAGCTATTTAATGTATGTCACACGTAGTCAGTTTGCTATCGGATGGGTGATCCGAGATAATATAGCCGTTAGTAACTTATCCAAGGTCATTCTATAACTGGATGGAGCGGAGGTTCGATCACAGTATCTTGTGAATATGTGTCAAACATCTTAACCATTCAGCCATAGCGGCCTAGTATATGTAAGTGCTTAATCTGATTGAAGAGTCTACATCATTTAAAATTTTTAACGCTAATCTAATTACATCTTATTTCACTATCTACATTTCGAAAAGATCAGTCATACCAAAAGTGCAACATTTTAAATTGTGCGAGAAAATGCCGAAATTAAAAAGAAGATCTGTCTCTCAGAAAAATGCTGGGATGATAAAGAACATGAGAGAAAAGAGAAATGATGATGGATTCCGCTTGTCAGATAATAGAAGACGAGCAGAATCACTTCAAATAGCACGACAAAATGATGAATTCAAAAAAGAAAAAAAATAAGAGAAGAGCAGAAGCTCATAAAATTGAACGTCAAAATATTGAATTCAGAACACAGGAAAATGACAGAAGACTGAATTTACTGAAAATTATATGTGAAGAGGAAGAATACAAAGAGGAAGAGAGAAGAAGAAATGCATCAAGTATGCGTATGATTCGAGATAAATACGAAAATAATTTTCATCTCATGAAATTAAATTATGAATCAAAAATAAAAGAAGGACCTACTCACATTTGCAGCTGTTGCGGTGGTTTATGATTCGAATATTCAATCAAAGAATTCACAGTTGAGATGTTGAGAAATAAAGGATTACCAAAAGAATTTATTGATAATGCTTGTTATCTCAAAAATACAATCATTAAATTATGTGTCACTTGTAGAAAGGACATCATGTTGAATAAAGTACCCAATCTTTGTTAATCTAATGGTTTAGCATTCTATGAAGTACCGAATTGCTTGAAAATCTTGACTGAATTAGAAGAAAGATTGATATCACCAAGAATTCCTTTTATGGTGATTCGAACTTTAGGGTTTTGTAAACAATTTGGTCTCAGAGGTAATTTAGTAAATGTTCCCATGAATGTTGACACAAATGTTTCAATATTACCCAGAAGTTTTAGCGATACTCATACAATTCAACTAAAACTCATGAGACAAATGAAAAATAAGAATGCTTTTATGTATGAAACAATCCGACCGAAAGTTGTACATACAGCTATAAAATACCTTATTGGACAGGAACTATATAAAGATGAAGGTATTGTTATATCTAATGATTGGATTAAGGAATATTCAAATGAAAGAGAAAATTTCATTGTCAA
>OENM01002726.1:898-13923 GCA_900239745.1 Rotaria magnacalcarata
TCGTAGTCGTACGTGGCTAGCTCCGCTATAAAAAGTTCAAATGAGCTAAAAATTTGGATTTATGGATTTCAGACTTTGCTCTTTCGAATCCAAACATCAATTTTGAAATAAAAATTTTATCGAGTGCTTCGAATACTGGAGGCATGCTTGAGGGTCTCATGGGTCCTCTTTTAGGTTAATCATTTTTTAAAATTTGTTAATAAACTAATCCTCAGTGTTTGTTCTATATTTTTGCAGCATTTTTCATAATTACGAATAGTTGTCTATTATGGGAGTAATAGTATATATATCAAGATATTCAACATTATTTAGTTTATAATAAACTATTCATCATAATCAATCCACAACACACATCTAGAGTTATATAATTTCTCTTTTGTTGTTTAGAAAAATTCTAATAGAAATGATGATAAATAACTTGTACTCGAATGAATCGTTTGTTTAAGACGACATCTAGAATAAGTTTGTCCCTTAATGTCATTGACATTTATCTATTTATTGCATTCGCATGCTAATGATCAGTGTTAGATATTTTATTTTGTCTACAGCGTGTCTCGTCATTGCGTACTGAGAAATCGAAATACTCAGTTAGAAGATTTTGTCATCAATTTATTTGAATATATGTGTTTTATTCTCATAATGCATGTGATGTCTACTATCATTATGTTCTTGTCAAGTTTTTAAAACATGTAAGTTAATTTGTGTAGCGATTCTACTGTGTATCATAGCCCCAAGTAGGCCACGTCTTCGAGGTCTGTAGACCTGTTTGCATTTTATAGCTAAAACAAGAGTGATGAGAGACTAGAAACTAGAGGTACATACAGAGCACCGAGTGTACTTTTATACCCGGAGGTAACCGACATGTCATAGGCATAAACCACGAATTTCGGACCAGTACTTCTCAAAGGTTGAAGCAATTTTTGACCCGTTGGCCTGTCTGAGCCTGCCAGTTTCACTGCTCCGAAAATCGTGGTCTATACCTATGATAGGTCGGTTATCTCCAGGTATAAAAGTACACTCGGTGCTCTGTATGTACCTCTAGTTTCTAGTCTCTCATCACTTTTGTTTTAGCTATAAAATGCTAGCAGGCCTACAGACCTCGAAGACGTGGCCTGCTTGGGATTCTGCTATGTATAAGTGAAGATTGATGAGTGTCTATTATGCAGAAATTGGGAAATAAAAAAGAAAATTGGCAACTACATTGACCAAGCATGAATGAATCGAAATAGAAAATTCACTAACATGAATTGAGATCTAAAACTATTAGATATTTGTGTTAAATAAAATGATATATTTACTCGTGAGCATTAGAATTTAAATCTTGAAAAGAATATTTTCATGAGTATCTAATTGACTGTGGTAACAAATAAGTACGGTTTTTATTGTGATTAGATTACTTAGTGCAATGTTTCCTTGTTCATGCTAACGAGTTTATCGTCCTGTATGCGTCAAAATTTGCAAATCTTAATTAAATCCTCTCGTTCTTTATTACGTTTAATACTACTTGCATAATAAACAAGTTTTTCTACATGCATAAAACCACTTGATCAGACATGAAATTTTTATTTATTTTTGAAAACTATACTCAGTCGACTTGTTTTAATAAAATAGACTTTGTACTCGTTCGTCTGTCTCTCGAAAACATAAGATTTCTGCAATTATTTTACAATTCTTTGCTATCTTATTCAACATTAAAAAGATGCATCGTACTTTTCGCCGAAGAACCTCAATATGTTTCTTGTTAATTTCCTTTATTGTTAGTAGAGTCCTGCAGGTTAAAACCTATTTGTAAGCTAGCCCTGCCCTATCGTGTAACTTCGTACCCTTGTCCTGCCCTGCCCTGCCCTATCACAGAGATTTTTCATCTTATACCCTATCATATCCTTAGAGTTTGAGGTTCAAGGAAAAGTCAAGATGAAGTTTTTCTTCATTATGTTTCAGCATATTTTATTGATTTTCAACGAGAGTCAAATAATGAATTTAGATTATGACATCACTCTGTACACTCTAAAAAATAACAGTTTTTTCCCAAACTCCAAAAAAAGGTTTGGCAGATTTGAAAAAGCTTCCAAATAGTTCAAAATGAACAAAGAACGAATAAAAAAATCCACCGAACCATTAAAGGATCTTATCCTCGCTACACGGTCTGAACCTTCAGNCTGAAGGTTCAGACCGTGTAGCGAGGATAAGATCCTTTAAAGGTTCGGTGGATTTTTTTATTCGTTCTTCGTTCATTTTGAACTATTTGGAAGCTTTTTCAAATCTGCCGAACCTTTTTTTGGAGTTTGGGAAAAAACTGTTATTTTTTAGAGTGTACACTGTTTTTGTCCAAAACGATGTCAGAAATGTTTATTAAGTTCTGCTCTATAAAATTTTTATTTATGTGAACTATACCCTACTTTTACCCTATATATTTTGTTTTCGTAACCTTACCCTGCCCTGCAGAACTCTAATTGTTAGCAAAGTGATGAAAGTTGTGTTTGAATGTCTATTAAGTTTGCGCTTTTTAATCTAGAGTATAAAAATGAAAGTCACATTTTACCTGATAGGTTAAGCATTTTCTACAGTAGTAGAATATGGTTACAATTGTTCATGCTATATAATATTCTAGGAAGTTTTATCTTGTTAGTATGACTCGGAAATATTCTTTTGACCTATGTCTAAATGATATGATAGTGTGTTCGAATCTTTTTTGCGTGAGAATACCAAAAGCAGACAGATATGTAGACTCTAACACAATTTAGAGAAAACTTTTCAAGATATAATAGCATGTGCACTCATGTTTCAATTTTTTCAAATCTGTATTCGTCTGAGTTTAGCCTGAACTTTTGATAGCATGTGTAACAATATCGATGAATTCGATTGAACTGAAACGAATCAGAATATCAAACTTACTATAAAAATATCAATTTGATCAACAGATGACTCGTATACTCGAGAAAACATCTTCGCCTTTTGAAACTTTTAGAATTGTGACGCGAAGATTGTCTTTCTTATTAAAAAGAAATGTTCTACTTTTAGAAACTTCTATATCAAGACAAAGACAAATTATTATTTTGCATTGATGAATATTAACTCATCATATTTGTTTTAATGTCCTCACTAGAAAATAATCGATGTTATCTATTAATTTGTATAGTGAATAGAAATATCCATAGAACTGCGTCTCAATAGAATACCGTATCAACAATGCTATCGATAGTTAACTATGAGTTAGATACGAATTGAGTTTATTAGCGCATTTGTAATAAACATATTCATATTTCGTGATATGTACACAAGTCAACTATCCCTATATTGTTCATGTGTTATAGTGAATAATATTATATAGAGTTGTTCAAGCAGATAATACTCCCCCTTCTAAGATTTATTGTGAAAGACGGTTACCGTTGAACTTTTTATTTCTAACTCTGAGATAAGATTCCATTCATATATTGTCATTACTATCATAGATTTCTTAATCAGACAACATAGAAATAAAATTAGATATTTTATGAGTAGTTTACCTCTAGCTTAATTTGCACCTTTCAAACTACGCTCTTAATGTTTCATTGAAATTAGAAATGCATTTTTCCCAATTTTTCCTATTCAGGAAGCAATCAGGAAGTCTACTTATGAATAATTGATTGTTTGTGACGATTCAATAAGAAATATTTTCCTTCTAAGTTCACAAATAAGATGTACTTTAATTTGAGTACAATAAATTGAATGTATCATTAATGAGTTACTAAAATAGAAATGAACATAACTAGCATTGCTTTGAGTATTAAAAAGATCTCAGATTATCAAATTAAAAAGAAAACAATAGTCATAAAAGTACTTCACTTTAAAGAATCGAAACAAGCAAATTTGAATATTTAAACAACCTATCAAATTTGATTCCAACTTGTAGACAACAGTGTCACTATGATTGAATGTATTTTTTTCGCTTCGAAATAGTTACAATAATAATAAGAATGTGATAACGAACTATTATGCTCTATGATTTTCTTTTAAAAGCATCGTAATTATTTGTTCAATCGAAAAATCATCATAATTCAGAACTCGAAACTAACAATAGTAACACTTTACTCCTTCAGGTCCATATAAACATCTGTTGATGTTTCTTTCGAAATATGAAGTAAAAATTACCATATGCTAAGTTTAATATAAACAAAAAGCGAGAGTTTTACAAAATCTTAACTTTTTTCCTTTTTAGGTTATACTCACACTATTTATCTCAATAGGTATTGGACTTGGTACATTAACTGCATTAGCATTTTCAACTCAACCTGTTAAAAAAAATTATTATACTAATTTCAATTTAGTTTTAGGGAATGAATCAAATATAGCACTTTATCACGAAGAAATTTCTCTAGGTCCCGATCAAAATTCGTATCTAACAACAGATATTATTAATCTAGTTACTGAACAATTTTCCATACCCGATGGTGCTAATATAACAAATCTTACTTTAGAATATAAATCAATGTCTAAACGATGTTTTGCTGATACGTCGATTATATCAGAAATTTTACGTGATTTATTAAAACATGTATCAAATAAAGTATTTTTTACTTTAATCGGTATAGTTACAATTTTTTACACAATCACATTTGTACTTGCTTTGCATCGACAAAATCCACGTATACGTGCATTAAAAAAGAGTTTAAATGTTTTAATTAAATTTGATTCATATCCAACAACTATGTCTAATCAACGAACAACGGATTCTATTGTTTTGGTTCAACCTCCATTGACTTCATCTGTAAGAACAACAATAGCGAATTTATCATCTAGAGTAACGACAAACGCATTAATTGAATTTGATCATTCCGATGATAATTTATTATCAACACAAACAGTAACTAATTCTTCCACTAAAGTTGAAGAAACAAAATATGAAATGTCGAATTTTATTAATCCCCACGATAGCGAAGATCCAAATCATTATTCACCAATTTTAATAAGACAACCAACGAAGACGAATAGAAAAGGACAAGAAGAACATGATACTAGTATATCAGATGGTGTATCAGAAGAGCTACATCCTTCTCCAGAAAAAACAATTGGTTCTAAACAAGTATCATTTCAAATTGGAAATTCTCCAAATACATTAAATAAAGAACTAAATCAAAATTTATCAACTTTACCTAATTATTTTGATAATGAGTTAGATGTGAATACTGATATGTATTATAAATTACCATGTCCATGTTCAACAACACGTCAATTGTTAATAAAATTTCATTTTTCACGACCATCATCACAATTAAGAAAATGGTTATCCTGTTGTTGTTGTTGTATAAGAAAATGGTTATCCTGTTGTTGTTGTATAAGAAAGCAGTTATCATTAACTCAACATGAATCAATTGAAATTCATGGTCATGATGAAATAACGAAAGGATCGACTTCAACTACTCAAACTAATCGTGTAGCATTATCGCATAGTGATGCATTACGCCGGCAATTACATCAACATCGTATTAAACAAATACGCATGGCATCAACGTTTTTAATTATAACAGTATCATTCGTTCTTTTCTATTTACCATCTATTTTAAATGCTGAACGTATTATAAAAAGTCCTATAATGATTTACTATTTATATCTATGTACTCATGCATTAAATCCAATTATTTATTGCTTTATGAATCCAAGTTTGCGAGCTTATGTTATTTCAATGTTTAACTGTCGTAAGAGACAAGAAAAACGAAATATTGGTAAAGGAAAAAAATAAGTTGTTGAACGATAATAATTTCGAACAGAAATATTGATTATATCTTTGTCTTATCCTTGTGTATTTAATTCTTAATTGTTGTGTATGTAACATTGTGTAAAAGGGAAATATTATTTTTAAAATGAAGAAAAAAAGCATGACGAGATCGTTTTATCTATCAAGCAAAATAACAAACATTCAATGGTCAGAATGGATGAAAAACATGTTAGCTACATATGATTCAAGTAAACAAACTATGAGATAAGACTCAAATGTACAATCTGATTCTATGCTTTTTTTTAAGTCGAAATTATTTCAAATTTTTGGATTTTATTGAAAATAGTGTCTGAATGATCTTATTCAATGACAAATTTTTCTTTATTTTATATTCGATACAAATAAATCATGTGAAAAAAGAATTTATTCTATTTTGAAAGTTAAAGTTTGCTGACGAAGAAATTTCAAATTCTACCAAACTGCAAAAAATACGATATTATTTTACATCAACAAATATTCTATAAAGGTGCTGTTGTAGTTTTTATGTTGTCGTCGAAAAATAAATTTCTATATCAAAATATGTATTCAATCTTGAAAAGTCAGATATTAAATATATAATTATTAATTTCGAATATTCTAATATGAATCGAAACACATTGACATCATAGAGTCTAGAAACGTGTTCACTAGTTAATTCAAAGTTTAGCTTTGACATTACTGATCATGATTATTTCTACAGTCTTATGAAAATCAAAGTTCACCGTTGAACATACTGATTAGATTTATTCTTCAAATGTAGATATATAAATTTCTATGCATCAAATATCTGATATTAGAGGAGTGGATCATAATAATATTCTGTTCAAACCTAAACAATCATTAGACTATTAGTAATCATAAATACTAAATCTCAATGATTTAGAAAACTATTTCCGAGAGGCTTGTAAGACATGCTTATCTATAATTACGAATATAATATAAAAAAAGTGATGACTACCATTTGAAATTTTCTTTTTATAAACATTGGTGAAAGCATAGTGGTTTATCTGTTCTGGAAAAAGGTCAAGAAAAAAAAATTAACATTAAATGAGAAAAATATTACAATGGAATAAATTAAGAAATTACATTATTTATCTTAAAACAATACATATTTGATTCATTTTCCTGTTTTTCCCCCTATGCTTGCATTTAATTGTTTTCGTCCATTGTTGACTATATATATATATATATTCTAAAGGTATTCGTTTTGAATAGATATAATTTGAATATTGTTTCTGAATTGTAACATTTCAAATAGTAAATATTCATTTTTACTTAATGAATATATTAAATACTATTGATTTCAACTATTAATATGATCCGTGAATCAATCGAGCATCACCAAAATATAATTCATCTCGAATATTAGAGTAACAATAAATATAAACTTCAATATAATATTATCTCATTTTAAATTTCGACGTTTACATAGTCAAGAAGTTGTGACAATAAAACTAAACTTTCATGACAAAAGATAAACTATACTACAATCAATGGTGTCACCAGAAATTTGAGTGTGGTTCAACTAAACCCTTCTCGTTCCACCATGCTGTTCTTGATCTCTTCCAGATACAGCCAATTTTTTGAAAATGTTCTAATCGATATTTATTAATTCTCGAGCAAATATTCAACTCAAGCTAAATGATTATGCACGTACTTCAGTTACCCTAAATACGCAATTGACTAGTACATATATTGAAAAAATAACTTTAAAGATTCATTTGAGCATAAGCAGACTAATTTATTTTTTGGAATATATGAAAAAATCATACATCAGCTGCTCAGTGAGAAACATATAAAAATAGCAATTTAATGTGTCAACTGATCAGTGTATCTTAGTACAATGCAATTATGATGATAATAGTGCGCATGTTGAAAAATGTTGTTGAAGTAGATTAGCTATCCAATAGACGATTCATAGCAATAGATTTTAAGAACGTTGATATATTATGTATGATAATATAGTTTCACTATGTCTCGCAGTTGTATTAGTATACCAATTGTTATTTGAATCAAATAGGGAAAAAAATGTGATGTTTGAGAAAAAATTAGTTTTATTAATTTTTCTATTGATGTGAATGATAACTGACAGTCAGTAGCTGGCCGTATAGCTTTCATCTTTTTCAATAAAGGTGCCGAGAAGAAAAACAGAATCGTCAGCGCTTTTGATTACTAATTAGGGGTGTTACTTTATCTTTATTGATCTTTATATTAAAGAATAAAGATAAATAAAACCTTTATATTTATAAAATAAAGATAAAGATAATCTTTATTTGTAAACATAAAGTTAAAATAAAGAAAAAAGAAAGACTTTCTGCAGTCATTGGTCGATAGATAAATAATTTGTATAACAACAGGAAACATTGATTGCAGTTCTTGCTTATCATCACTGACATTGTAGTATGAAATAATACTAGCAAATGATGGTGAGGCGTAAATCATTTATGGAAAAACATCTAGTGTTCAAAATTGTTTTAGCCTTGAACTTCTTGGTTTTCTTCGAGCTACCCGGAGAAGATCAAATTTTGAGTTTTTAAGGAAAAATATTTTTCTTTATTCTTTATTTTATCAATATAAAGATTTCATTTATCTTTATTTGTTAAATATAAAGGTTTTATTTATCTTTGAAAAGTAAAGTAAATATAACGTAACACTCCTATTACTAATAGCTTCAGGACGAAAAATTAACTCTCTAGCGTTGACTATCTCCACTTCTTTCACTCGAACATCGCATAAAGGCTTCTAATACAAATTCGAACTGAGAAATTTTCAAAAATTTTATTTCATTGTCTTGAAAATTTAATCGTTAAATAAAACTGTCAACTGCAAGAATCAGGAATCCGCTGGTAGAGCTGAACCTCTATTTACTCTACCTCGATAACACCACTAGATATCACGCATTAATTTTTTTATCGTTATTTATTAAAATCTAGACATAAGGTTGATATATTTTCTTTTTATCTTATGATAAGGAAAAAGAAAGAAAAAAAATGAAATGAAATCTCTTTTCACCATTAGTTTTTTATTTAGTTTATTCGGTAATGTTTCTTTTTGTTACGTCTGTCACTACAATTTCTTATCTGTGATTGAACAGTGTTAGACATTATCTTGTTTAAAAAATTGAGTATATTACTAACTAGTATTTTTATGACAGCATCTAATGAAATTGAAAACTAGCCCTTTATTCGGATGAGCCTTGATCGTTTTTGTTCCGTTAAAAAAGAGTCAACCTGTAGAAAAAATACAATTAAATGTTCAAACAGCCGATCCACTCACATGTAATTCAATATTCTTCGCTTTTTACTGTTGTACTTTCATTTAAAACCAAATAGCTGAACAACATCCACGAAAATATTGTTCATATAATCAGAATGTACATGGATTGTATTTTGAAACAAGGGCTAGACCACATCGTCAAGTAACCATAACTATTCATGACGATACAACCACCTCACCGATACTTAAACAACTGACATTGAAACATTTATTAAAAATGTTGACCAAATTAAACGAGGAGTAATATTGTTTTTTAATATTTCTCATTTTATTTATTCTTGTTGGATATCAATTTTTTTCAGTACCCATTCAAACGTGGAAGCGTTGCGTGGATGTCCATGGAATTAATTAGTAATATAAAAATGATAAAGTTTCTATAGAATTTTCTCATTTTACTTCTAGTACCGCCTGAACTCAGAGAAGCAAGTCGACGCTGTAAAATCGACAAGCATTATTTTCATGAATTTGAAGTCAAGTAATAAATTAATTGATATGAATTTCGTTTTCTAAGCTACTTCATTACTCTACCTCGTTTTTTGTGTTGCTTGCAATCAAATTATTTGGTATGATGCTTTTATTTTAAAAAGTTTTTTTTTTCATATTGAATCTTTTCAGGGGTTTTCATAAGCGAGCATATCAATGTCAATTGTGTGATTTGTTTATTCATGCAAAATGTCGCAATAATGTAACTCTTTGCACAAAATGTCCTATATGTAATTACAATAAGAATTTTTCATAGGAAAACTTCTTTGCTATTTGGTTTTTGAGCAGACAAACTTGTCTTCGATGACAATCACTCGACACAATTTTGTAAATGAGCCGAATATTGTACCTGCCCATAGTAATCATGATGGTAACATTATATTGCTGCCATCTGCTGCTTTGAAGTGTTCAAGTACATATCAAGCTTATTAAAACGCTTTTGTATTGTTTTGAAATGTGTTTTTTTTCTTCTTCTTTTTTAAGCATGTAACATGGTTATTCACTCAACGTGTAAATCGAACGTAGACCAGTTTTGTGGTATCAAAGACATAGTCGTAGCAATGTATATAAAATGGAAACAGGAGGTACAAAGTTTTCTTCTCTTTATTCTAAATAAAATTATCATTCGTGTGTTTATGACTGCTAATTCATTTTTACCGAATACATATATTTCAGCTGCAAAATGTGCTACACCAGATCCTGAAGAAGGACGTACAAAGAAATTATGAATTATCTATGAAAGATCACAAAATAATTCTAAACGTGGGAATCCAATAGAATATTTCGATGCTTTAAAAACAAAACAAGAGCAAATATATGAAGAGTAAATATAAATGGGTTCGTCTTTTCTAATATAAATTTACCATCGGAAAATAAATAGTTTATCAAATTGTAATATGGATGCAAAGATTCTTTGTTCATTAGAATATTGTGCATTACGTTGTAGTACAAAAACTGCATCTGTACGTAGAAAAATCGAATGGTTAAGAATATGTTTATTTTGTTTTGATTTGTTTTCAGGTCTATCAAGTTAAATATAATGAACGTTATTATGCTTTGAAAGCGCTTCGTAAATATAAAATATCCAAATCTGATAGCTGTAAATATGTTAAAAGTGAACGAGATATTTTAGAGTCATTTCGTAAAAATCCATTTATTATTCGATTGCATGCAACTATGCAAGATTCTCAACGTGTTTACTTTTTACTTGCATATGCTCCTTGTGGAAGTTTGTATCAATACTTAACCAAATATAAATTAGACGAAGAATCAGTTAAATGGTTCTCAGGTCAAATTATTTGTGCAATCAACTGTCTTCATTCGAAATCGATAGTGAGCTTAGACACAATTTGTTCACCAAATCGTAACAGATACCTCTCGTTTTTTTTTTGGTGTTGTTTTTAGATTCGTAGAGATTTGAATGGATTTATTCACAAAAGACATCATATAAAAAATGGAAAAGATGAAGGATAAGACTAAACTGCCTGTCAACCGCAATCTGACTTATTGTATTAAATCGAGAAACATTTAAAAATTCTAAAATTTTTTCTAAATTAATATAATTGCATATGTGAAGAGAAAGAAAAGGATAATGTAGTGTACTTATGTTGAATAACTTGTAGTCCTCGTACAAATGAAACCCCTCTTATTTCTCCTATTTGATCGGAATGGATTCTGTGTTCGTATTCAAATGTTAAATGAAATAAATCAGGATGTGGTTATGAGTCTCTTGTTAATCGATCTGTTTATCTGCATCTTTAAATATTAAATTAACGATGTCTTAATGTAAGATTTGTATATATATGTCGTATCGAAGTTACACCGGTCGACGAAGTTATAAGTTCGACACTCATAGTTATCGAAGTTGTTTTGAATTCACTTATCAATAAATAATTTACCAAATTGAATATTCTGATGCTGAATGTATGATAAAAAATTAAGTTTTTTCTAACAAATACTCATTTATTTATCGATATCGTTAAATAAATGAATATTTGTTAGAAAAAGCTTAATTTTTTATCACACATTCAGCATCAGAATATTCAATTTGGTAAATTATTTATTGATAAGTGAATTAAAAGTAACTTCGACAAATATTTCTCTGTCGAAGCTATAACTTCGTCACATTTATACGACGAAGTTGTAACTTCGTCAATATCGTCCGACGAAGTTATAACTTCGTCGACCGGTGTAACTTCGATGCGACATATATATATCAGCTTGTACGCGTAACGTGTAACTTCAGTGGCGTAAGTTCGAAATCAATACGTTGAGAAATTATTGTCGCCATGTTGTAGAGAATATTTGAAAACATATAGAAACTGATTTTGTAATATGAATTGTCCCAGAAAATCGCGAATTGTAACTGACGACAAAGATGTCACTAATAGACAGTCGAAACCTCGTATATACAGTGTATTAGTTAATTGTACCCATACATTGAAACAACTTAATGAATACAAAGTTGCTTATTATCAGGAAACTCTACGTTGACAGAAGCATCATTGGGTAAAAAAATTGGTTTATAATACTTTGGTGTGTGCCTCGGCAGCGTTCTACAAAGCTTCTGTTTTTATCGCGTCATCGCGTAACAAAAAATGATGTATTGTTTTTTTCTGCCCAATAAGCCTTGATATTTTTTTATAAAAACTTGATGCACAAAGCTAACTTTACGTGGGCTATTCAACGCAGATATTTTTATTTAAAAATTATTCTATATTCAAATAATATTTCGTAACGCGATGACGATTTTTCAACTTGTTATTTTTTTTCTTACTTAAGAAGAAACTAATTTCGCGCGCTGGTTTACGACTTAAAGAGCCAGGTTTTATTTGCTATCATATTCTATAAATGATGATTGGTAAATCAACATAAAAATAGGATTAATTGATCCAGACTGATAATACAAAATTCAAATAAAAACACCAATCCAATTCAATTATCACTCTGATTCAAACGAATCAGATTCTATTCTCAGTCTAATTCATACTTTATACTCTATAAAAGATTATTGAAAAATTGTTTTGAGAGAAATTTTTATTACATTTTCCTTTTGTTACTCGTGAAATGGCTAAATCAAATGCCGAGAGACAAAAGCTCTATCGTACAAATTTATTAAAAAATAAATCAAAATTCGAGGAAATGAAACGAAAAGATCGTATTCGAGATAATTCAAGACGTCAAAGTTTAAAAGGTGCTTTATTGAATCAGTTACGAGCTCGACAGAAACAAGCATCAAAAAAATATCGTGGTAAAAAAAAATTAAACAATTTCAATGCTAATCAATCTTCGTATAAATGTCGTCAGACATTAGGAAAAGCACTTAAACGTGCTGTTCATTCATTACCAAAGGATACTAACAAACGTATGATGGTCGTACAACATCTTGCACAAAATCTTAATATTATCTCGAAAACAACTCGTCAACATACACGTCAGCAACGTTCATTATCGATCGAACTGAAAAAATTAGCCATTCAATTTTATCAACGAGATGATATTACCTATCAATTACCTGGCAAACGTGATTATG